>QVOB01013089.1:0-31362 GCA_014839585.1 Pseudomyrmex concolor
ATATATATATATATATATATATATATATATATATATAATAAGTAAACAAAGAATTAAACTCCAAACACAAGATTGTGATCAGTTCACCATAGAAGAGTATATCGTTCGCGTTTATATCAAAGTTTCTTAATATATTCACAAGTAAACATGACCGTAAACATATAACATAATTGCCTACTACTGAAACGATATCAATGAAGATATCCGAGTAACAATCGATGCGCATTATGATCGATATTGCGACTAACAATAAGTGGCGTAATAATTTTTCCTGCATTTGAAAGTGTCGCCATATAATTTCTTTCTGTGGACCATTTGATATACAGTTCTTGTATTGATTTGATGCGCCGTCGTATACATAAATCCACTTACCATGTAAAAATACATTAATGTTTTGAAACACACGATATTTTTTTAATTTCACTATCTCCTAACATAATTGATACCTCACGTAATTTGCATTAATGGTTTTATCTAAAACTTTCTCAAAAACCTCAGTCTCGCAGTAATCAATTGTAACAAGAGTTCCGATTTTCTTTAACTGAATAATTATATGGATTCTCTAATTCATATACAAATATACAGAAAAAATATTTAATAAAAATATAATCTTTTATAATTATGGTGAATTTATTTGTGTATTTTAAGAATTAATATTATATTATTCTTTAAGAGAGTTTTTCAATAAGAGATGATGTGTAACACACAGAAAAGAAAGTTTTGCTGGAATAGCAAGAAGATTAGTTTTATGGACACAGAAAGAAAAATTCAGTAAATCCAGCAAGTTCTTTTCATTGTCCATATAATAACAAAACTTTTTTTTCAATGCACTTATTCTCTCTCTTTCTCTCTCTCTCTCTATATATACAAGATGTATGAAAAATTTTTATCATGTTGAAGTGTGAAGATAGACTGAGTCAATTTGAACAGAAAAATCATTTGCCATTTTGCAAACTTTGCTATATTTATTGTATAATTAAGTAATAAATGTGATCCAATAAGCATCGTGGAAAGCGAATTGTCAAGAAAAAATGGTTTATTACATGTAATCTCTTAACATCAAGAGGCAGAGCAAACAAGCAAGCGGTATCTGACAGCTTCTTGCGATCAGCTGAGTTTTACACCAGAAAATCATACACGTTCATACAAAGTTCAAATCTTATTCGGTTTAATGGCGCTCATATATTGGATCATATTAATTACTTACTCAATAAATATTGCAGATTTTGCAAAATACCAAATGTTTTCTATTCAGATTGACACAATGTATTTCCACACTTTGGCTTAGTCAAAATTTTTCAGACACCCTGTATACACACACACACTTCCTTATTACACTGAAAAAAAAAGTTTTGTTGAGATAATCAAACTTTGATAAATTGAATCAAATAAAGTGTTGTGGGAAGCAAAGTTATAGTTGAGATTACCAAAGTTTGGTTATCTCAACAAAACTTTTTTTTACTTTTTTTTCAGTGTAATATTTATTTTTTCATATATAATATGGTAGAATGAAAAAAAAAATATAATAATGTTTTTCTTCAATTATGTATCTGTTTTTTAAACGCGAGCAATTGATTAAATTTTATTTACAATTGACACAATTGATAGTGCGCTTTTAGCAATTAAAAGACAAAATAACACTGTTGAGTGGAAACACACTATGACTCACAGAAGAAAGTGACAATTCAGCGAAAGAAAATGTGTGAAAGAGAAAGAGAAAGAGAACAACTGAAAGAAATCACAAACCGGACAAACACGGATATCAATATGGAAATCGCTAACGAATAAACGCCAGTCGTCGAATCGTCCCTATCATTGGTACGTCACCATAAGTGCACGTCCGTATCTTTGTCGCATAGAACGACAATCGCATATTTTTTTCGCAAACAAAAAATATTCAATAAATATGAAATTAGATGCATCGAAGAGAACGCTTTTTGTGAGGTTGATGACTTTTGATGAGAGTATTTTTGCATATATTGCGTTACTAACTGTGGATCAAGCTAGTAAAAACAATTATGCGATAGTAGTATGTTATAAATTTGTTTTTAATATTGCGTGATATCAGTGAAAACATGTTGCAGAGAGCTTACTGAAAATTGAATATTAATATAAAATATTGAATTATATAAAATTTTAAGAAATATTAATAGATATAAAAAAGTCACATTTGGAGTAGCGATACTTATTTATTCAATTTTCATAATAACAGCTACAAAGACTAATGTCTTTGTAGCTGTTACTATAAATTATAGTTTTAAAGAATATAAGCATCAAATGTGTCATCGCTATTACTATTATTATATATCGTCATTATATTTTATATTTCAATAGTTACGCGCGAACAAAAAGATAACATCGCATTAAACTATATCTTATGAAACGAATAAAACCGTTGATATGATACGCGCGTTTGTAAAAGATTCAAAATCGTTTGTTTTAACACGAGATGACTACATTGTTATCACGAAACTCATGATACAGATTTTCTATTATGCATTATATTTTCTATTTGCTCTTTAGATTTGTCTACACGCAATTATCTCTTTAAAAATTTATTTATAGCATTATATGACCTTTCTCTGCCCTGATTGTCTTATATTACTTCCTTGTACACATTTATAATTTATTGCTACGTATAATTGATCGGCTTGTGAAATGTGCTGATGAGTAACGCATCATGTCTATTTTCCAGCAATTTGAAGGCAACGTAAAGTTTTCTTAAATTTATGCATGGCCTAAAAGAAATTGCAACGAACAATATATCATTGTTGAAAATCAAAAGGTTATTTGATTTATCTCACAGGATCATACTGAAACGATGGGATATGGACCTCCGGGAAATATTCAGATCTCTTTGGCTAACGGAAACATTATGAAGATTCCTCTGGCGAGTATCAATATTAGTGAGGAAGTGAACAAAACTGGTATCTGGCAACAGGTCAATGAAGGCAACGAAAAGTCGATACAATCGAAGTCATTGATCAGGTACATCAGATTTTAAACATAATTTAAAAAAAATTTTTTTCTTTCAATTTAAAAAACTTGATTGTATTGTCAAGTTGTTAGTATTTATTGTTAACATATTAATAAAATTTATAATTATGTCATACAGTGTAGGAAAACAAAAGAAGTATCCGAAGAAGGATAACTCGTTACTGGCCGACGAGACAACGAGACTGACGACAATGACCGAGGAAGACGAGGATGACAGTGGGATATCGATTAAGGTGACACACGTAAATGACTCTAAATTCTAACTACCATCACCATCACCAAAAATTAACCGTCAATTCATATGGCAAGACACAAAGCAAGCGAGAGCACCAATATACCGGCATGAAACATACCCCATGCACCGCGTCTCTGTGAGTAAATTTAGTAAGCGAGAATACAGTCCTCGTCGAGTTCACGTAAAAGCGAAATTAAACAGCAAGTGACTCGTTGTAGAAAAAAGAAAAAAAACATGAATTTTCATAGACGACAAATACGACGAGAGTATGTATTATATAACTTTTGTCACTTAATAATAACAACGAGCACTCTTCCTTCACAGACACTTATTGTTGCTATGGCCAAACTAATACTTATTTGATTATTAAAATCACTGTTATACAATGAAAATAAATAATATTTAGCCACATCAGTAATAAATTTCTATAAGAATTGTGTATAAAATATTATGTAAAATGTAATAATGAAGTTTCGGACGAAATATTAATGTGCAACTTTGTGAAAAAGATTTTATTTAATTGCACAAATCTCCTACTTACAAAAAGAATTAAGAAAGATATTAAAAATGTTTTTCTTTATTCGTTGTTATTACCAGTATATTTACATATCATGTAAACATACTTAACTATACTTATTTTTGTCACATAGCAATTTACTAATGTCTATGAGATTCAGCTTTGTATTTATGCACTAAATTTGTATATACATAATTGTCTGACAACAAATAAAGCTACACAAAGCGTAAAAGTAGATTGAGTCACTCTAAACAGAAAAGTTATTTATCATCTTGCAAAATTCGCAATAGTTAGATTTATTAATTAATGAATATGAACCAATAAGCGTGTGGAAAGCGATGAACCAGATAGAATCCAGACTATTGCATTCCACGCGATTATTTAAACAAAAAAATATATAAAATATATTTAAAAAATATATTTTAAAAAAACAGATCGATATATCATGTTTTCGTTTGAACGAGCTTTATAAAATAAGATGAAGAAATCGCATGTTCTTTTTGTGTATTGCACTATTAGTGGAGTTTTATGTTGTTGCATGAGCTTTAAAACCTTAGCTGTGTTTATTATATTACCAAATATATATATATTACTTAAAAAATATAAACTTTATTTTAAAAAAAACTACTAAAATATAATAAATAAAGTATTATTACAAAATTTTAATTATATATAAAATTATATAATATAATATAAGAAAAAAAATTTGGTTTTAAATGCGCTGTATATTTTTAAATTTAATACATAATAATTGATGATAAACTGTACATAACACTGATTATGTGATTATATTTTTTTTCTTTCTTTGTTTTTACTAACAAAATTTTAGAAAAAACATCAAAGCAAGTTCGAAGAACAACGTTAATTAAAACTTACTAAATACTTTCATTCTCAACTATTTCAGATAGATTTAATACGATCCAAGGAAAGCATCAGTCCCTTAAAAGCAAATGGTACCTCAGCCGAAACTTCCGTTTAACAAGAAGATAGCAGAAATAAACATGTCGATGTAATTATAAGTTTCTTGAGTGATAATTTCAAAATCATTATTTATACTGTTTTTTTATAATTTTTATAATTTTTTAAATGTTTATCTTGTCATACATTATTTAATTCTATTGACATTTCCACCTTCGTTTTTAACGTAATGTTTATCTTTTATCTATTTTATCTATTGTTTTATCTATTTTTAATTGGATTCTATTTATATTTATATTTATTTAATAAAAACATTTTATTAATCTTATTCAACAATTTGCATACTCAACTGTAAATGAGATTTTGCTGTGCACAGTCACATGTTTGTATATACATATATAATCAATTTAATAAGATTCATCAATAATTCGCGAAAGATAACATTATAAAACAATTTCGACCTGCATTAGATTCATGTAAAATCAACATGTTATTTACATTGAAATAATTATGCAATAAAAAGTTCTTTCTTTTCTGTGTGAATATTTAATGTAAGTTGTATGAAAAACAATCGATATATGATAAAATGCTTTGAAAATGATGAAGATGTATGTGTAGTACGAGTATATGTAGTAGTTATATGAGTTTTACTGACGACAACAAGAATATGGTAAACAAAATGTGGTAAACTTTGAAAACTTTCTAATGTCTACATCTGTTAGACTAGACAATGAACTTTGATAAAATCTATATGATTTGTGAGTTAGTTGTAATAAAAATTATTTACAAAACGCACATTTTTCTAAATCAAAATTTTGATTTTCTAATTCTAAATTAAGTAATTCTGATGCTTTATTGCGTCAATTTCTAATATGAATGTAAATTATATATATGTATAGAAAAATGAATGAAAATATCATGTCGTGCAATAACAAATAACATAAAGCTACGTAGAAAAAGAGAGAGAGAGAGAGAGAGAGAGAGAACGATTAAGTAGTTAAAAAAAGTATTTATAATCTCATATCATGCCAAAAAAAAGAAACCCCGCAATGTGTATATACGTGTATCGATATTTCCTTCGAGGGATAATTCGTAAGTTATTGCTTGAAAAACGTCGCTGAACAAAAGTATGTGCTAAAGAAATATCGATCTCTCATCATCTAACAACAACAATTCAGTACATTAATGTTTTTTTCAGAATGACTTTATGAGCTTTAAAAACAGAAAAGAAAAAATTATATATATATATATGTGTGTATAAAATATATATATATATATATAATAAAATTTATATACATTATATATATATATACACATTTTTGTCCTAAATAATATTGTCCTAAACATAAATTTCTTTTACGTATAGATTTCGTCTTTAATTATATCGTAGAGAGAAGAAATATCTTTTTCTTATTCCAAAATATTCTCATATGTCTTACAATTTTTACAAAAGTTTTTTACAACTTTTTTGATATGCCGACTTAACTATCAGCGACAATACATATCGATATATATTCTAGTTATAATAAAATTACTTTCCTTAGTGTAAGATTTATAATAAAGAATTTTTTTTTTTAAACGTGATAAAAATATAAATGCAATGTAATTTTTTCTAGAATAATACAGTAATGAAACAGTCCCTTGAAGGATTATCTAATGTCGTTCGTGATTAGTGGGAAAAACTATAGCGCTGATCTGTGTATGTATAGCTTGCTAAACATAATAATTACTGCGGTAATTGAATGATGATAAAATATATTCTAGCAAATATATAAATAATTGTTCATCAATTGATCGATTCAATCAAGTGTGTTCTTAGTGCATATGTTATTTTTAAAATAGGTTATTTTTAAAATATTTGAGATTTTGAGATTTTAATATAAAAAATTTACTTTTACGCATGAAGTAAAATATTAAATTGACATCACCTTGAATTTGTATAAAATGATTGCAATAACTGAGGAAAGTTAATTTTGGAACAAAATCTTTCTGTATTTGTGACAGAAAGATTTATCGATGATAAATCTTGCTTGCGAAAAAAACAAAGCTATTGAATTCGGCTACTTAATAGATAATCATTCAAGTAAATATTACTAGTATATAGTACAAAACACTTGTAAAAAAATTGAAATATCAGAATAACATTCAGGATATACTTTTTTATACAAACATTTTATTACTTAATAGTAACAGATAAATTGAGAAATCATGTTTCAATGAAAAGAGAGTCAATGTAAAAGTTATATCTTACAACAATATGTTAATATTTACGTAGAAAACAAAGTCAAAAAGGTTCAAAAAAGGTGACTTAAATACATCTTAAACCACTATGAAATATTTATATTATGCTAGAAAGTATAACTGTGCGCGTACTTGCTACGTTTGTAAGAAAAGAAAGTGCGTGCTTGTTGCATTATAAGGTCATGAGCAAAAGTCTATTTGTCAAGGAACAAAAGAATTGCAATACTGACGCGGGAGATAATGTAACATTTAGATTTTAAATTAGCATTAAAGCATTGTAATTCGAAAATAAATCGGAAGCGTGCCATTATGCAAATAATACATGCAGGATTTGATTTAACGCGAATATTAATTTATGTGAATATAATATAAGTTAGACAAATGTATGTATGATATATGTACTAACTAATGCGTACATCACTGTAATCTTCGATGCATCAATTAGGAACTGTCATTTGAAGAGCACAGTTTCACGCATATCTTAGAAAATTTATAACGATAGACAGGCTATAATCGCCGATGTAGTATTAATGGTTGTGATTAAGCAGGAGAAAGAAATTCATCGGAAACTGCAATAATGAACTCTTGGAAATTGCAATTATTTCCAAATTAAAAAGGAAAGTAGCCAATATATGCCTGTCGTGTATCTTAAATTAAAATAAAATCGTGCTGTGTTATATTAAATCAATGTGCAATTAAATGAAAGATTTGCTACCATATTGTATTACAAAATAGTTAATGTTTGTAATCGTGGGTGGCCTATAGCTAGATATATGTTGAAAGACAAATTAAATATATATCGTATCTGCGCGATATGTTAGAAATTACAAAATAATTTTGCCAAGAACAACAGCGTTTGAACGAGAAAATTGATTAGTTTGTGTGAAAAAGATGGTGAATAACAGATGACAAAAAAAGTTTGCATTTTAAAAATTTGTACCAGAAACTTTCTGTTACTTCTGTACTCTGTAGTATCGAATGTTTAGTTTGAGATATATAATTAATAAATTAATTGATAATTTATTCTATGTATATATGTACACATGTATTTACATTTTTTTTATATCCCTTGACATTTTTGTTAATTAAAACTAATTGTACGTACATGTGTGTTATAGAAATATTAGAAAATTATAAAGTTGATATACTATTATTCAATTTTATACTTTTTTCTTTATCTTGTTTTTATTCCTTATTCGACGAATCTTCATGCGTACAGTTACAGTGCGGTTTTGAAAACGAACACGTGCTTCCCATTTGAAATTGCACAAGTATCACCAGATACGTTGCCACTGTACCGATCAGCTGATAATCAGAAGAATAAAATAAAGAAAATGTAATTTGCATTAGAAGAGAGAGTGTTGTTCCTATGTGTTGATTCCGAAATATTCTCACCGAATGAAGAAATTTATTGTCGAGTGAAAAGTATCCGTTAGCTGTGAATCGTATGTTGCGATGTAGCAGTTGAAGCGAAAATTGCTTGAGCTGTAACAAATCTACAATAAATGTTATGATGAGTGCCGATAAAATTATAACTATCGTATGTGTATTACCTCTGCCTCTATTTTCTTGCCGACGGCGCAACTTAAAAGGCCATGCACTACATTCCCTGTTTTTCCGATCTAAAATAAATTCATAAGTGGAGTGCTGCGGAATTTTGTAAAATACTGTTTCTCTCTGTTTTTCTTTCACACATCTCGTTCTTTCTAATCGATAAAAAAAATAATAATAAATAAATAAAATATCAAGATCTCGAGCTTGTTGAATAGATTATCCTACCTCGTTTGAGATGTTGGTGATTCTATTGGTAAGAAGAGAAACGGGATAAATAAGAAATATTAACCAAAAGACAGTGTTACTGAAAATTTTGTACTCTAAAATTTCGTCAGACATTAATAACGGTGAGAGAAGATAGTAACCGTTATATATAAGCGTTAGAAAGAAGAAAGTGATGCCGAACAGTATTGGCATTGAGAAGAATTCTGAAATGTTCTCGGAGATCTCGCATAAATGAGAATGCACATCTCGCAGCTGCAGTAGCTGATAAACGGTAGAATTGCTGACGACAACGCGACGCGTTCGATGAACTGATTGTAAATGAAGATCGGGCGTGCCGGAGAGATTTTGTATCGCTCGATTCACGTCCGCGAAATCTGCCTGGATGACCGTGACCAGCAGGAAGTACTGCACCATCAGCCAACCCACATGAAACGTCGGCAGTATATCTCTCAGCCAGGAGATTGGACTCGAGTGAAAGGCCAAGAACTCGGTGATGAGAAGAACGATCAGTAGAAAACTCTTCAAAAAACAGACGATAAACAAGGTGACGAAGACACGCTGTCGACGCAGCGGATATAGACGATATAAACAGTTAATCTCGTGCTCGACATCCATCAACCGATTTGCGATCCGCACCAAAGACTTCTGATCGATGCAGTAGCTGAGCAAAATCGCGCATATCACTACGCTACCGAGTATGGTTTGTAGAACTTCAATGCCCACGGTGAGGTTTGATTTGTTTTCGTATTCCATATTCACGTTGTACGGTATCGACAAAAAGTTCGAAGCGATCATCAAACTGATGAGCAACGAGTTATAAACCATTCCAATCTTAGAATATTGAAATGTGCACAATTTTCTCTTTCTTTGCGTGACAATACGGTGAGAGAACGTAGCGAGACCGATGAACTTGAAGAATATTATTGATATACGGAATATCCAAAACTTTTGATACGAGTAATGGACCGATTTTAGTTTCACTTTCTCTTTATTGATCTTTCCTCTAGCAACGCTATCTTCATTTAGATGTCTGCAGATATCGGATATCTTATAAGCATCCGTGATAACTGTCTGCTCAACTAGATCAGAAACACACTTGTGATTATCCATAATTTAATGTGAAATAAGTATCTAATTTTTCTTTATTGTATTTCATCCATTTGTTTAGACTCACTATCCCTTCTTTCATAACTCGGAATTTTTTATTTTTACATTTCATAAGTCTATACTATAATAGAAATCTGAAATATATAGTACGCAACAGTTTTTTTATTTACAGATTTTATTACGAAATCAATATATGAAATAATCGCTTTTTTTATGTGCGCAGTATTTTTAATTATAAATAGAAACATCCCGTTTCTCTTTATATTTATCTTTCCATTTGTTGCGACACCAAAATCGCCATCGTTTACAAGTCATGTACAAACGTTTTGTAAGTTTAGTAAATCCATTTATGTAGCACTTTATTCGTGTGAAGTAGCACTGAGCACACATAGCGAGAAACTTCCAAGTGTGTCATTCTCGTTAACATCATGTATGCAAAACATGATTAAATATTAACTGTGTGAGAGTCAAATGTGTGTAATAAAGGCTATAAAGTCAACACAATTTTGCCTTCATATATCGACCAATACCGGTCGTGTGATGAAACCAGCCGATTGTCAACTGGCGGATGCATTGGGTTACATGTCTTTAATAATATCCTGAAACCCGCTGGATTATTTATCGTTCACATTTAGCGATATATGACCGCGATATAAATACAAAATACGTTGTTTTTTCTAACTGTAATGTTAGTTAGATTATTACAGTAATTAACGAGCATAACGTGAAAATAGATCTTCATGCTTGCATTATACAATCGAGGATGACGTCTGTTTTATCAAGGTTTTATTGCGCACAAAGTTTGCTTAATGTTGAACAATCAAAATTTTTTTATTTGAACGATATATATTCTATATTATTGTATAAATATAAACACGTATTCCCGATTGTTGCAAAAAGTATTAGCAGCGAGAAAGAAAATCTTTTGTAATTCTTATTATTCAACATCAAAATGTACAAAAGAAAAAATATATTTTATTGAATAAGATGCGTTACTAATCTACAAGAATTAATGACAATATATATACTCGCGCGAGCGCGAAAATCTTTTGAATATCCACAATAATTTATCAACTTGCAACTCTTTTTACCGTTTCTTCAATTTCATTAATCCTAAGTTGGTCTCTCTCTTTTATATGATTTATTAAAACATGTTCTACACACGTACGCATATATGTACACATTTTAATATTTTCAGTAATTCTACACCTAAAATGCCAGTTATATGATATAGTGAAGCAAGATACGCGGTGAGATTGTATATTCTAGTAGAATATCTATTCGACATATCTGTTTATATAGTATAAGAGCATATATGTTTAATGTACAAGCTCTGTACATATATGCATTGCAAATCGAACATTTGCATCAGATTTCCTTACTAACCTTGTTTTCATAAAAATAATTCAGTTTTCAAGTTTTCAAAGTCCCGCTATCTATTACATAGATATTAATATTACTCTCTCTCTCTCTGTGTGTGTGACACATTTATATATAATACGTATAAATACATAACAATGATGTTTAAAAAGTTCAAATTTAATGCGCTTAAGCATTTAACATATTTGATCTTTTTAAAAGGCAGCAGTAAATAAGTGCATATAATAATCATTCTTATATGTATGATTATAATGTTATTATATTAAATCTTTTTATTATATGTTTTTCATACAAATAATTCATACATATAATTTTATTAAGATTTTACTTTTACAAATTTGATTTTTATCGATATGCATTATAAAAGTACAATTATTCTATAGTGTCGATAACATTAAATGTACATTATACTATAATTTAATTTAGCTTTGTTGAATCCAAAAAATAATTATAACACTTGTGATTTTTTCCAATAGATTATATATTTATCGCGTTGCATACATTATTAATTATAAGATAAATTTAGTACTTACCAATTTCGAGCGCGCACGTAACTTGTTTGTAGTAATTTTCGTGTTATCTATGATAAAGATGTTATATATATATATGTATATACTGTTTGAAAATTTACTAGCTTTTCTAATTTGTACAATTTCAGTACGCGCGAGTGTGTGCGTGTGTATCACGAGCATTTTACGATAATTTTACTGTGGAGCATTCATTTCATCAAAATATTAATATTTTGAGTTTATAAAGAATAATGTTATGGAAATATTTAAAGAAACGCCAGTGCGCAAAAAAACAATATCTTAAAAAACAACGAAAATAAAGAATTCTCTACACGTAATGTAAGAGGAAAAAAACATGTTAAAGTCTAACTTTTGGAATAAAATATTAAACTACCAAAAAGTACCAAAGATTATGTCAGTGCTGTTGATTGCACCATCATTTTTTCGGCAAATGTAGCGTTTAATGCTAACACTAATAACTAATAAAATAGTAAATAAGTTCTTTGTGTGTAATAAAAGTGTTTACGTATTCTATATAAATTTTCTGCATGGCACTGACCGAATACACAAAGACTAGTATTGCAATACGTGAAAGCAGTATAACTGTCACGTATGAATACTTGCGTTTCCTTCTATTCGCAATTATTATGATAACTATTTACTCAACAATATCTGACAGTAAATATCTGTCTAATACATTAAGTTGATTGCAGATGTTATATTAAGTGATAATATAAAGCGTAATAAGGTTGTAATAATGTGTACGTGTGGGGATATTTACTCACATATTCATCAAGGAAAATATAACGCATCTATTAATTAAGAAATTAACCTTCATATTTGCGAAATTGATCATAAGATTTTTTTATGATTTTTAAGACATAATGTCTACTATTTTTTATTGCTTTAACATAATTAGTTTTAACTTTTTATCGGGAACTTTTTATAATAAACTCATAAATAACATATTCTCGATAGAATTCTTATCATTAATTGCTTATCACACTTAACGCATGATTGCATATATCTATAACTTAGTGTGTGTATACATAATGCTATACACACACACACACACACACATATAGTGGATGCGCGCGTGTGTGTGTATGTATGTTTAATACAAAGGAAATATATAATATTATTAACATGTCACCAAATAAAAAGTTAAATATATCGAATTATATCATTCTTTTTTAAATGTAGACATTATATCTGCATGTGATATTAATTTCCAAATTATAATAAACATGTTTATTATAAAGGAAAAATAAAAAATTGTAATATTGTAAATATTGTTTGATGAATGTGGCTGATGTAAGTTATAATAGTTTTTCGGTCTTTTAGTACCATGATAGTGTACAAGAGAGAAACAATATTATCAGATAAAGTTTACATATGTTACTTGGCTTCCTCATCTTTAAGACTCTCATTGCTAACAGGCACTTCTGCTTCTACTTCTGTTTCAGCAAAAATTTCTGGCTCTGTTCTTCTTTGTGCCTGTGATATTGATTCATTTTCCGTTTCTGTTTTTGATTTCGATTTAGGCTCGGCTTCAACTTCATGTTCAGGTTCCGATTCTGGTTTATTTTCTGCTTCTGATTCTGGTTCTGCTGCTGGTTCTACTTCAGCCGGTACATCTGTATCTGGATAACTACCACTTTCATCTGCTGTGGGTGGACTCTCCAATCTACCTGCATCTATATATCGCGAGTTTTTCTGTATTAAATATTTCAAGAAAATATATATATATCTCCCGTCCCTTTCTTTTTCCCTCCTTTTTATTTGATATATACATACACACACACGCGCGCGCGTATTCCATAATCATGGAATGATAGTGAAATTATTACCTGGAGCAGCAGGATCGGACATCAGTGAAAATACTTTTTCTTCAGACATATTTTTCGTTAATTCTTTAAAATGGACCACTTGGTTCGAAAATGATTGCCAAAATGACTGACCCTCGGGTATGGTAAACATAGCCTGCATGTTTATTTAATAAGTACAAAACAAAAGAACCATATATAAAATATATATATAATATTTATATTTATATTTCATTTTGAATTACTTTGAACTTGTTGTATATATGCTCAGCTTTTTGTCTGATCTGTTCCGCCTTTTGTTTGAAAATAGCCTAAAATAAAAAACAATATATTGTAGCATTAAGATGTTTTTTTAATATATAAAAAAAGTAAACAAAATAACAAAAACACTAAACAATATAGGAATGTAATTTGTTGATTATACTGAAAAAAGTTTAAACGACAATACTGATGTTGCTTTTCCTATTAAATATACATATTCTTGTAAAATATAATTACATAACATTCAGTATCCAGTAACATTAAGTATTATTAATTAAAACTTTTGTTTAGCGTAGTCAACACAAACAGATTATATTTCATTGTTTAGTGTTTTCGTTTTTTTGACTACCTCTATTATAATATAAACAAGCTTATTTTATACATACTCCTTCTTCTTCACTTAGTTTCCATTCTCCTAAATTGCCAACATATCGTCGCAGCTACAATAAAAAATAATCAGAAAAAGATATTTTAATATAAAAAAAACAAAATATTTTAATATTAAAATATTTTAATATTAAAATATTTTTTAATATTAAAATATTTTTTAAAATTATTAAAGTACTCAATGAATTGCTTACTCTTTTTACTGTTTCCACAATATGAGGATGTTTCTTTAACATTAAAGGATCAATTGAAAGGGCCAAGATATTATCCATCGCTTCTAAGCATCTATCTGTATCAGCCCGATCTAATCCTAGACTCGATTTTATTTGGGCATCTAATTGTAAAAGCTGAGCTTCTATACGAAGCCATCTATAAAAAACAATGTCATATATACGTATATATATTACACGCACGCGCACACACACACACACACACACACACACACACACACACACATGTATATTAATATATGAAATTTCTCTAGATACAGTGTTGGAAGACAACGATAAATAGAATAAATCTAGTCAATAGAATTATTTTACAGTGATTAGGTGTAGATCAAACTGTAAAATATATACAATTTAAGTCTAATATTTACTCTGTCACGTAAGTAGGAGTTATCAAATACATTTCCAACATTTATTTCCAAGAAAATAAACATTTTACAAATTTCTTTATGTACCTTAGTTTGTATGTTTTACGGTGGACAGTTCCATCTTTTGCGAGATTTTTCTCATCTTCTGGCACGGGTACATTAAAATCTAAAGAATCTTTTACTTGTTCAGGCAAAATCTCACCACTCTCTAATTGTGCTTTGAGCTTCATAGCATTTCTAGCGGTTGACCAGTCCCATTGCGCTCGAGCTTTCTCACTTTCAAATGACTTCGGTCTGTTTACATCAAGTTTAATACCTACATGTTCTCCGGCGAATGTACGAGCTAAGAGAACTCGACTTGACGTATCAGATGTAGTACTTGATACTATAGTACCATCTAATATTGGTCCTTCATCTACATTATTTCTTTCTATAAATTAGACAAATATTTTCAAAACTAAGTTACTTACAATTTGATACAAATAAAACATCATCAACTATCTCTACAAGTACCTACTTTCAATAGCAGCTCTTTTTTTGTGTATTACATTTGGTGTTATCTGATGCTCGTTAGAATCTTCATTTTTCACCTTGCGTCCTCGTCCATGCTCTGAAGAAAAAGATATAATAAATGTACGTACGTATATACGCATATATGTATATATAAGAAAATAAAAAATGTAAATATTATTTTTACCTGTATTAGGTTCAGTTTCGTCCGAACTTGAAAAATCTGCAAAGCGTTTTGGTTTAATTTTGCGTCCACTGCGACTAACAACTTCCTTAGGTGATTCTTCTCCTTGCGAATCCAAAGCTTCTTGTTTAGATATATCGGTTGAAGCTTTTGCTCTACCACGTCTCTTCTTTACTTCTGGAGTATCTTGCTGTGTTATCATTTTTAAATTTTAAATAAATGTTTTAAATAAATGTTAAAATGTTAAATTTTTTTATACATATGTAAATTTATTAAAAACTGTATTTAAAATTTATACATGGAAATGCAGCACTTATATAAAAAAATAATAATATAAAAAAATATAATGTAAGGAACAATCGCACAAACTATTTAATCTTCAAAACAGCTTGTCAGCAGTTCCTCAATCTCTTTTGGAGTATATGTCTTAATAACTGTTTTCTCAAACAGTATTGTTAGTATACATTAAATACTCCATTGATGTCTTTAAATAAATAAGCATAAAATATTGCTTACAGAAGTGTTAGGCGTAGATGTAAAAGGCTTTTTCTTTAAAAATTTCTTTTTGTCTCCTTCATCTATTACTAAAGAACCGGATTCAATGTCACTATCTGTAGCACTAACAGTTGGCAGATCTGCTGCTGAAGCAGCACCTATAGACAAAATATCATCTAAAAATAATTTAAAGTATGAAACAAAATCATATATGTGAATGTTTTTGTTGTTTAAGCACTTATTTAGGAACATTGTTATAAAAATATCAGTACCTTTAATAGCAGCAATATCATCCATAGTTTTACTTCTTTCATTTTTAAGATCTTGTTCAAGTTGTTGTATGCCCTCATGAAAGAATTTTCGTCGATTTGGTTTGCCATATTTGTCTTTATTTTCAGTATAGGAATAAAGCTCTTCAACTTTGCAAACAGCTCTAAAATATAACATTAAAATAAAACATTTAATTAGGGATAAAATATTTTCTGTACTGTTATATTAATTATGATATATTAAATTGGTAAATGAATTCACAAAGAATTAACATAACATATTACTTACGTTTCTCCTGTACCATAAAAGTAAACACTATATCTGGCATTCTTTGAATTTGGATCATTAACTTTTTCAACCTATATAAACAAAACAGTTGATGAACAAATTGTTATATGGGTATATATAATACATGTAAAATTAAAAGCAAGCAAAGTCACATGAGTATATTGTGTCTGTCATATTAAAAGAAAATGCCAAAATACTTTATATACATAAATATAATTATATACATAAATATACAAGATTATATATATAGATATTTTTTTCTTATATATGTATGTATAAAATGTAAGAAAATAAGTGCTGATAATATGTATTAATTAGTGTGATGAATGACATGCAACTTAGTAATTTGTCGTTCACTCTATATAAATCCCGCGCTTTTCTCTATTTCTAGAAAGAAACGCAATCTGCGTTCACGCATATAAAAAAACACGAGCGTGCAATTTATGTATACCTAAATAAGAATGTGCTATTTCTCTTTGTCATCATCGTAATCAGACTTTCGTGGAAAACATAATAATGTTGTATATAATATTAGAGACCGGAATTTGTTGCTTCGTCGAGATAGCACCGCGTTTTAGCACACGGACTTACCCTAGCTGGCCATGGCGGATAACCTCGAACTTTGGCAAATACCTTGTCACCGGTGAAGAACTTCTTTAGCAGCTTCACCATGACTGTTAATGATCTGCGTTCACTATAGTTCGAAATATTCTATCTTATATTCCACGCTTGTCGAATGTTGCACTAATACAACAACCAAGTCAATTGCGAAGAAACATCGCATAAAACACCGCGATGTCCGCCATTTGCACGTATGTAGCGAAAACATGCACGACGCGACGCGACGCTCTGATTTGTCGAGGGTTCGGGCTATCGTACACAAAATAACATTGGCTGCGTTCAGCAGAACTTAGCGCTTAGCAAGCACTTTGCGATTGTTGCTTGTTCGTTGGCATATTTCCAATAGATTTACAGGAAGAGGCCAATCATATGTAGCCATTAGCTGTATATTTATAACATAAGTCCATTTGAACTAATAAGCATCTAGCATAAAGTTGACCAATTACGTTGGTCAAATCAGCCAATCAACCAACGTGATTCACCAGCAGTGAATATCGGAATGCAGCTTGTACATACGTATGTATACAATACTGTTACTGTGATCGCGATGCGTTCGTGAACGCGTGATTAAAACGCGACTCAATGAATACGGCTTGGCTGTCAAATTGTACGAATATTCTGCCGACTCTTCTTTCGAATGCACTTGGCAGCGTCTTGAGGAGACGTGCGATGCCGTATTTGACGACAACTTTGATATTACAACGTGCAACCTGTATCGAACTTTTTTTACAAGGACCACTGAGCAAAATGTAAGTGCGTATATGTACATTTGTTTGTTACACATTGGCCGTTGATATCTTGTGTGTTTTCTTTTTCATTTTTGAATCGTCGATTTTCCGCGGCACACTAACATTTACTGCATGATGTGACAAATTATTATTTATTAAAACTATTAAACCAATCGTTTTGTCAATTACCCACAATCGTCTATAAGTCGCTCGATATCATAACTGCTTCTGTATCTGTCACGTAGGAAATTCTGATTAATCATTCATGTTACAGAGCAGATTTTACATATTATTATTTAACTTGTTTCTTGATTGAGAATCGTGAATTCAGCTTAAATATTTTTGCAGACATCAATGTGTAAGTTTATATTTATGTACAATTGTTGAAGAATTCCATTTACAAATTACACTTGCAAGAGAGTACTTTACCAAGTATCTGTTGTATGCATATTTAATTTGCAAATAAAAACTTAAAACATGACAATTTTTCATGATACAACACAATTAATTAAAAACTTTATCAAATATGTGCAATACAGAAAGATAGAAAAAATATTATTACTATTTAAAATATACATAAAAGGAGAGAGAGAGAGAGAGAATATACTTTTCCTCTCTTTCTCACTCTCTCTTTCTCTCTTATTTACTTACTCATAGTAATTTATAAAACTAAGTTATATAATATTTGTGTATTATTACATATTTAGAAAAAAAAGAATGTTAAATATTTTATGTAAGGTTTATATTAAATTAAAAGAACGCTGTAAAATATTGGTTTAATAACATTTTATTAATTATATATAGTGAATAAGTTTTAATGGATTTTATGATAGAAGAATAGATCAAGTAAAATTAATTAAATTTATTAAAACCACTTTATACATTGTGTGTAATTATCAAGTAATTTACCATTGGTTTTTTTTTTTTTTTTTTTATTTTGATATTGTATGTTTTGCTATTGTATTTGGTAGAATGAATAAGTTGTTTTTAATAAAATTATTTGGTCCATCTTTTTATCACAAAATCCATTAAAACTTTTGCAATATATTTATTGTTTTTTCTGCATTACATACATATAAATAATTAGATGAATTCAGAATCTCAACGGGCACTGTTGTTTATTACTGCGATGAAAGATGCCAATTCTTAAGGAGCTGTGTTTCTGAAGTGGTTCAAGAGGCCTGAGCTAAAGCACAATGAGAACCATTGTATCAATTACTCTGATCATACTGCTATATGGCATTGTGCTTATATTAAGCTTAGTTCCCATCAATGCCATTAGGATATGTGCCAGTAGGAAGAAAAACTTTGAAACTTTTTCTTTGAAACAAAATTCAACTGGTATATCTCAAGATGAATTCAATGACCAAAATGTAGGTTACATACAGTAGATTATTACAAATAAGAACATATAATTAAACAAGTATAATAAGTGCTAACATATATAAAACATATATAAATATTGTTCTGGAATTATGTAAAACTTATTTAACACGTATAAAATTATGTTGTTTTTTTATGTTGACACTAGAAATGTTTCAACTAGTCTGTATCAAAACTTTTAGGTAAACAAAGATATCAAATTTGAAGAATGTAATAATTTCTGCCATGCTTTATGGCAAGAGACTGCAAATGGTACTAAAATTACAATTTTGTCTCAAGGTATGTGATATGACTAATATTATTATTAATATTTAGTCATGCTGTCTAATATTATCTTTTATAAAAAATACTGAATAATAAATAAAAATTATCATTCATATTAGGTTGTTGGAAACAATCTGGTGAGCAAAAATGTGAAAACACAGAATGTGTTGCTCTTCAAAAATCTACAAAAGCTTTGAATAATACCAAATTTTGTTGTTGCGATGGAGATTATTGTAATCTCAATATTACAAGTTCAAACTTAACTTATTCAGATAACAAAGTGTTTAATTTGTTTTCAGCACAAAAAAATCAGCCAAGTAAGACTTGACATCTTATAGGAAAAACTTGTGATAAAAAAATAAAACAAATGTTAATTGTAATATATTATTAATATTTTCCAGCTACAGGATGGACAAATTTTATCACAGTACTCACTATAGTATGTACATCAATGGTAATGTGTTTTATAGTGATCTCATATAAATATTTATCGTATCGTAAGGATGCGTTCATACACAGATTAGAAAAAGCAATAGCTTATAGCGATCAGTCTACAGAGAGTACAACATTAAGAACTGGTACTTACATGGTTGATCATTTGAAACTTACAACTATTGTAGGTATGTTCTTATTAACCGCGCATACTTTGTTTTTTTCTTGCATTCTAATATTCAATATTACAACTTATAATTGTTCAGATTTACAGATTATAATTATATATTATAGGTCAAGGACGATATGGATCAGTTTGGCAGGGCAGTATGGGGGATCAAGATGTTGCAGTCAAAATATATCCTTCACATTACCGCAATTATTTTCAGAACGAAAGAGATACTTATTGTTTACCTTTTATGGAGCATCCTTCATTATTAAGCTATTATGGTTAGTCATTATGAGCGATAAGTTTATGAAGTAGGTTTTATTTTGATTTTGATTTTATTGGTAGGTGTGGATGAAAGAACAAACATGGAAGGCAGCGTTGAATATCTTCTGGTGCTGAGTTTTGCTCCAGGTGGAAGTTTAACAGATTTCTTACGAACACACATTATAGATTGGACTACATTCTGCAAAATGAGTCTTACGATAGTAAAAGGACTTGCTTACTTGCATACAGACGTACGTAAAGGAGGTATGTATCATGTTAGCTTTATGATATTATATTTACATTTATATTTTTAAATATAATGTATTGTGTAAATGGTTTTTTATTAAAATTTAAACTGTGATAAAAAGAAGTTTAGTAGATTTATATATATATATATATATATATATTTATTTATTTATTTTTTAGACAAATTTAAACCATGCATTGCACATAGAGATATAAATTCAAGAAATATATTAATCAAAGCTGACGGTACTTGCTGCATATGTGATTTGGGTTTAGCAGTTCAAATCTCAGGGTCAAAGTATTACTCTAATGGAGAAGAACAGCATGTCGAACTTAAATCAATCAATGATGTAAATATCTCTGTTTTAAATTATGTAATATTTAATGGTACAATTACTATATAAAATTCTATTATGCTAGGTCGGCACTCTAAGATACATGGCACCAGAGATACTGGAAGGTGCTGTCAATTTACGAGACTGCGAAAGTTCTTTAAAACAAATAGATGTCTATGCAATGGGATTAGTTCTTTGGGAATTAGTAACAAGATGTTCCGATATTTATGTTCCTGGATCTGAAGTGCCGCCGTATAAACAGCCATATGAAAATGAAATAGGTTCGCGTACACAATATTTCTCTGAGAGTGTAATGCCATTTTATTCATGTTACTTTATACAAAATATTTTCATATCTTTCAGGTCTTCATCCAACATTTGAACAGATGCAAGTGTTAGTGTCGCGTAACAAAGCTAGACCACTTCTAGAAGGTAACTTAGTAGATAGACCAGGAATGCGTTTGATTAAGGAAACTATGGAAGATTGTTGGGATGCTGACGCTGAAGCTCGTTTGACTGCTTTGTGTATAGAAGAACGACTTTCAGAATTGCAGTCTTATCGTGGTAATTAATCTGTTAAATAATATATAATTGATTTTTTCCAAATACTTTTTAAACAAAAAAATCTTTTGTTAGTTACAATGCATTTTACTGACGGAAGTCCAATGGTGAATTCTCATTGCACCTTAGTGCCTTCAACGACGAACAGTCTTTATAGCGAGTCTTCGCATCACGATAATGTTCAACTTGCACTGAATATAGGGCAAGATGGTAACGTTAATGATAGTGCAATAACAGAAAATTTGGTTACATTATCACCATCTGATAGTACTGCTCACGAACATAATTGTAAGTATATAGGTAATGATATGGTATGAATAAAGAGATATATAGTACATATTTTAACACTTTTCACAATTAAAAAAATCTTTGCTGATAATCTGTTTATGTTTTAGTTAAAAATTCGAATGAAGTAGCTACATATAATCATACTCAAATGCTTCAACCATACCAAGGCAGAAATCCGTGTATGGAAAGAAATTTAATGTTACAATCAGATTCCTTAGAAGACTTAAGCTGCAATGGCAACGTTCTTGTGGATAAGTCTTTGAAACATACATGCAACGATCAATATAAGATTGCCACAGAAGCGCAAGGACTGGTTTCGCATGATTACTTAAGCCAACACACCACCCAATTAACACAGCTTAGGCCAGCGACGCCTATACCGTATGTTCAAAATGTCATTTCCGACGAAGGGTCGTCTTCATACAGCAAACGAAAGCAGACGAATATATATGATTCGTCTTTTCAAGAAAGTCCACGAAAAAAATTGTTTGCGTGGCCAAATTTTAAAAAATTACTTATTAACAAAAAGATGTATCATTACAGCAGATACCAAATAGATAGAGAAGATTCTAAGTCAAATTTACTAGCCAAGCAAAATGTTCATATTAAAACTGTCGAGACAAACGTAACAATCTCGCCTGGAGGAAAATATATAAATGGCATTATTAGTAAAACGTCTACTTCAGCAGTACCTATAGAGAAAAATGATAAAAATATCGCACAAACAGAAAAGCAAAAACAATATGAAAACGATTGTGCGACTTCTAATGGGCGTCCTTCCACTTTACCGCTTGTAAACTTACAGAACAAAAAGAGAGAAAATAATCTCAGTAGGCAACAAAGCATCGATAAATTTAACGAAGTCTTTAATGTGGGTTCAAACGTAAATAATGTATTGAAGGATCCTCATATGAGAATAAAAACACCAGGCGATTTACCTCCGTCTGTTAGAAAAATTCGTGGTCGTGCACAATCAACAGCGAGATTTTCGCTTTACGATGATCGTATGATGTGCAATATCCTCAACGAAGAAGACGATCGAAATGACAAAGCTATTTGGAATTCTGTGCCATTTGGTATGGATCTCGGTGATAATGATGGAAAATATTCACCAACGAAACTCAGTACCAAAAATGTTACGTGCTTTTAAACAGATACGATGTATTGCTGTATTTATATCAGTTTTTTATCTTATATATATATATATATATGTATAACAAAATGTGTATACGTGTGTACAACAAAATGTATACATACACACATACAAACATATAATTCATATATATAGTTTACAAACAAAGAATGCTGCAAAATATCTTCAGCTTCAATTTGTATATAGAACCTGTCTATATAGATAAGTAAGATTTTATACTCGATATACATTATTAAAATATATGAACACACAAAAACAATAATAAAATTAAATTAGAAGAATAATATATATTCTTCAAAGATTTATGCTATTCGATTAATTTATCATGTTATATTTACAGTAATGCTTTGTATTATAAATAATTTTTACTGAAGAGTAGATTTACTTCGATAATAAATGACAAGTGCAACATTTATGGATAGAAAACAGAAAATCAAATTGATCTGCAATCAATATTTGCTGAACAAGAAATTAGTTTATTCATGACTGTTCTACATAATATTTGTGAGTCGTATCTCTTCCTCGTATTCTAGTTCATGTTTTTTTCTCAATTTACTATTTATAGAATTAATAAATTCAGTGTAATTATATAAAGATAGACAATCAATGTCAACATTTACATCACGCCAAAAGATATTAACATCTTGATGATGTAACCATCCTTTTATTCCTTTTTTGCAGCATTTAAAGGTGTAATATCTCTATATAATGTAAATCAACAATCTCTCTTAATGTTAATATTTATAAAATATTCTGCATTTGTATGTGTGGATATAATAGCTCTCACTTATGGCGATTATAAACAAAAGTAACATGCAAAAGGAATTTAATTTTTTATTATTTTAGATATTTTATATTTGAGAAAAAATACTTTGTATTGTTTTTTTCATTTCATATACACTTTAAACAAATCTGTGTCCAAAACAAAAGTGTTATTGATTAATATGCAACAATTTTATATATATATATCAAATATTTATTTGGAAATTTACAATTACTGCAAAAGTTATAAATATAGAAGATGACTGTAATTATTAAAATAAGATATGGCAAAAATTATACATATATATATATATATATATATATATATACGTATATATATGAGCACAAAGTATATAATTATATCGAGATATATAAAATTTATATTTTTTTTGTCTTTTGTCTGAACTCAGTGTGTAAATATTTGTAGCATAAAAAAGACTACATACGAATGTATGTTAAACATATTTGGTGTTATGTTGAGAGAAGATCATAAAATAAAATTTTATGTTGTATACATTTCTTTTACTTTATCATACATGTTGATATTAAAACAAAAAACAAATTAAAAAGATTGTCAGAATTATGATTAAATATGATTATGGAATTCATAATAAAATGACTCCGCGAAACTTTTCTCTTTTTCTCACCTTCTCTCTCCTTTCTCTTTTTTCTCTTTATCTATGTTTACAATTAATATAAATAAACTTAATAAATCTTAATCGAGTACATAGCACATAGTTCTTTAAACGATATAAATTCATCTAGTTTTTTAAATATTTTTCTTCATGTGTTTAAATATATTGTTATGTATACTTATATGAAGTGAATCTCACACTTTAAGTTTTATATTTTTCTTTAATTGTGCTTTATTGTGTTCCATTTGTGTTATTTTGTGTCACTCCTTATTTCTTAGCAACCTAACTTCTAGCATATAGTCTGAGAAATAACAAAAAATTAAATTTTTGTTAGCTTTAAGCTTTTTGAATTTTTAAATTTCAATGTTCTCTTTATGACTGCAAGGATCTTGTAACTATCAATAGATCTCCAAATCTTAGTTCCAAATGATTGAGTTAGCGAACGTCTTGTAGGTAGCGCATAGCCGCATAAACGCGCTGCCCAAGCGCAGCCTTGGTTCTGTTCTGTAATAAGTATGGTATGTTTGAAAGCGGTTTGGAATTACCTATATATCTTCTGTCAAATATCCGGTCAAATCTTCGCAATGCAAAGTGACAATTGTAACAGCGAAACATGGGTTTTATTGAGGACACTTTTGTGATTCTTGTCACACAGGTCGAAATTTTCTTCTGTAAAAGTCAGTCGTAACGTATTTTTTGAACTCGTTTAGATTTAGGTTATTAAAAACTCAAAAATCATGCAATCAGTGTATCTCAAAAAACATTGTAAAACTTTATTTATTTTACATAGTATGAGCTAAATAAATTCTATACTCTGCCAACAATAAGATTTAGTATCGATAAAGTTTTTGTATATTTAAATTGTTCCTCATTACAAAATATAAGCTTCTCTAAAATTGACACTACATCATACATTGTTTTCATACATAATATATTTATAAATCTAAACTTTGTAAAAATAATTTCGTATTTATGAAACAAAGCCTTGCATATTATACATGTTTGGGAATAAATACTATAATAAATTTTATGTTGCAAAGCCTTATGTAGTTTGTTTGTTACTAAAATATTTTGAATATATGTTTATTTCTTATTTAAGTTTCAGAGAGAAATGTTTTTTACATGAGAATAAAATCATCCACATTTAAGAAATGGTTACTATTTATTTGTTTTCTATATTTCAGGTGATCTTTTTCTTTGGAGGATGGGTGTTCTTTGTGAAGAAATTGTTTAGAGATTATGAAGTTCATCATAGATTAGTGCAATTAATTTTCTCAACGACATTTTCATTGTCATGTACTATGTTTGAATTAATTATTTTTGAAATAGCAGGAGTACTTGACTCAAGGTAATTATCAATTGTACAATTATATTGCATCACATTCAAATTGCATTATATTTGCATTATTTTATTCTTTAGTTCTAGATATTTCCATTGGAATGCTGGCCTCTATATGCTTCTATTTATGGTGATTGTTCTGATACCATTTTATATAGCGTATTTTATCATTAGCAATATCAGATTTGGTATGTATTTTTTATACCTATCTCAATGTTATACTTCTGCCATCTATCTTCTGTTACTATTATTGTTCAATCTGTGCAGTAAAACTGAATCTAATACGGCCACTGACAGTTGTTGTGTACTTTTTCTATCTCTACCTGTTTTGGAAAGTGGGCGATCCTTTTCCTATATTGAGCCCTAAAAAAGGATTACTGTCTATAGAACAGGGTGTTAGTCGAATAGGAGTTATCGGTGTTACTGTGATGGCTCTTCTCTCAGGATTTGGTGCTGTTAATTATCCGTACACTTCAATGGCTTATTTTATGCGACCGGTCTCTTACGCAGATGTGCAGTCTATAGAGAAACGATTGCTGCAGACTATAGATATGATTATCGCGAAAAAGAAACGAATTGCGTTAGCCAAAAAAGGCGAACCTGTCGAACAAACCGAAACTCGATCTCGACTATGGGGAATGTTAAGACCACTGGGTGTTGCACAAAAAAACCAAGAAAGTACATATGTAATTTTTTTACTTTTATAGAAAACTTTTGTAATAAAATTCATGGTCGTGTTTCTATATTTTGTTTTTACAGCAATAAAGCAATTACAGTACGAAGTTACCGCCTTGGAAGAGTTATCGCGACAATTATTTCTGGAAGCGCACGACATACAAAATGCGAGAGAACGCTTGGAATGGGCTGCTACTTGGCAAGGAAAATATTTCAATTTCCTAGGTTATTTCTTCTCTTTATACTGCACTTGGAAAATATTTATTGTAAGCTCCGTTTGCTACTTATGATTTAAATCAATGTAAAAGAGAAAATAATTCATAAATTCTTGTATAACGTTTGCAGTCCACGATTAACATAGTATTCGATCGAGTCGGTAAGAAAGATCCTGTGACCAGGGGAATCGAAATCGCAGTACATTGGATCGGTTTCAATATTGATGTCACATTTTGGTCGCAGCACATTTCTTTTTATCTCGTCGGCTGTATTGTCGTAACGTCAATACGTGGACTGTTGCTGACTTTGACAAAGGTACACAAGCCATACATGTATTTTATATATTTTATGTGATTTATTTTTTATTCTTATAAGAAATCTGACCTACGTATATATACATGCACACACATTTCAACACATTTACAGTATTATAGTACGCAAAATGAAAAAATATAAGCGATATAGAAAATACAAAAACTTCCGTTTATCTGTCTTAAATATTTCATTGTTTATTTGCCTGTTTTCAGTTTTTCTACGCTATATCAAGCAGTAAGTCATCAAATATCATTGTGCTAATATTGGCTCAAATAATGGTGAGACATGTATAACTTTGTAATTATGCAAAATATTTGTAACTTTATTCATTTTTAACTTTATATGTTTACTGTCTTTTTCAGGGAATGTACTTTGTGTCTTCTGTTCTTCTTATGCGAATGAATATGCCAGCGGAATATCGCATTATAATAACGCAAGTTCTAGGAGAATTACAATTCAATTTTTATCATAGATGGTTCGATGTCATATTTTTGGTATCGGCGTTATCATCCCTAGTGTTTTTGTATTTAGCTCATAAACACGCACCGACGGAACACATATAACGAAATAAAAAACTTTTTATTGAAATCGTCTTATTACACAAAAAGTACTTTATTTAAAAATCCCTTTCTTACAAATTTACTAGGTAGTAAATAATTAGCATGTTTATTATTTGCAGATGTTCATACATGCTTCGATTAATTTATTTAAAGGAATTTAAGTTTTTGGCATACATTTTAGATGGCCGATGATATTCTACATTACACATAATTCTTCATGTAAATATACTAAATATGTAACGTACGCTGTAATATTACATGTACTAGAATAGCTTTTACTTTCATATTTTTATTGAGTTGTATAAAATAAAATTGTAAGTTACAGAGACTTGCTCTTATACAAAGTTCGTCCAAGATATATCATGTTGCACATATTGTAAACGCTATAAATATCATATCTTGTCGAAGAAGACAGAATAAAGTTAGTAACAATCATTTCACTCTCAAAGTATAGCTAAATCGTATTCTTTGTTCTAGGAAACGTAATCATTTAGATCACAGATAGCTGAAAACATGTAATAAAAAAGTAGCATTATCGTATGGATTATTGGGAATCTTGGTTTATGAGTAAGATTCACAATTTTAAGATAATAACTCAATAACCCATGTTTCGCCCATATTTACACCCGGTTTACGTATCGTTAATACGTCATTATGAGGATTATATGTAATTTCCAATGGTATTTTTCCCATACCTGTGTAAAAGAAATTTATATATTGTCACAATTTTTACACAGATTAATTACGGAATAATTAAGTATTTCAATCTGATTACTTACTGCGAGAATCCAGTTGAGCAGATCTAATTCCTTTCGGTGGATTGACTATATCTATTCTCTCTAACCAGCTTTGTGTTTCGTACGAAGCCAAATTATCTATTATAGTTGTACTTATCTTATTGCCGTTCAAAGTTAATCTCAGATAGAGATATTTCCCATGGCGATATTCAAAGCTGGTTTCATCGTCGATATATAAATTGCCACTAGCCTGGCCGTTACTGTCGGCGATCACTATAAGCGTGTAAGGATCATTCTTCATAGCGACTGTGCTACGTCGTATTCTCATCTTTCGCGGAACGATAGAACCACTTTTTTGGAACACGGGAATCTTGTGGATCGTCACGGGTATATTAACATATCCCGCGTTTTGATAGGGTTGCATTGTGTCGATATCGTACCAAGTCACCTTGCTCTCGCCTGGAAAGTAAACCGATACTTCTGTCGCACCGGATTGAAATACCGGGCGCACGAGTATGGCGTCACCAAGTAACAAATGATCATCGATGGTGAACGTTTCTGATTCGGTGGAATAATGCGCCCATAAAGGACGTATAACGGGCAGACCGTTTATCTCGTGCTCTCTGAAGAGCGTGTACCACAGCGGCAGATAAGAGTATCGCAGTCTGAGTGTATCGCGAACTATTTGGGTGGTTTCTTCGTTAAACGTCCACGGTTCGCGTCTTTTTGTTTCGATATGAGAATGTTGACGGTAGAAAGGTAACCATGCTCCCGCCTGATACCATCTGATAAACAGCTCGGAGTCTGGATTTTTAAAGAAACCTCCGACATCGGCACCACAAAATGACATACCGGATATGGCCACCGAGAGACACATGGGATAACTTATACGTAGGTGACTCCAATCTGCTGTATTGTCGCCAGTCCACATTGCTGCGTAGCGTTGCGATCCGGCAAAGAATGATCTCGTTAGAACAAATGGTCTGAGAGAACCGCCCGACCGACGGAATAAGGCTTCATATGTTGCACGGATGTACATATGCCCGTTAATATTGTGAACGTCTCTGTGTTCCCAGCCTCCATGATGAACAAGATCTTTCGGCGCAGTTACTTCCGGTCCGTTAAACACACTCGGTTCGTTCATGTCGTTCCAGATGTAGACATCGTTAGTGGTACCATGAAACTTATCCAGATCGTATAAACTGATATAATATTCGATAACTTTTGGATCAAAAAAGTCGAGATACGACGAAGATCCGGGCCAGCACCAGCCTTCGTAATCTTTTCCATCTCTGTTTTTGATATAATAACCCATGTTGGTGGCATCGTTATGCAAAAAGTAATTATTATCACGTTTGATATGAGGATCGATAATAACCACCAATTTTCTGCCTTTAGCCGTAAGATTGTGTATCATTTCAAGAGGATTCGGAAATTTACGCGAATCCCATGTGAAGTATTTTTTGTTGTCTGTGTATTCGATATCAAGCCACATTACTTCCAGCGGTATATCGTGTATATCGAAACTTTCGGCAATTGTTGCGACATCGTCTTGATCATTGTAATTCCAGCGAGATTGATGATATCCAAGAGCAAACATCTAAAACACGTATTTTAAGAGAGAAATAAAAAATCTCGATTTTAACTTAATTTTCAAAAAATTGTTTACATAGTATTTAATATACCTGTGGCAAAGGTGCTGTGCCAGTTAAAACAGTGTACTGTCTAAAAACATCAAGCGGCTTTGGACCCAACATGAAAAACACATCAATTACTCCGGACTCTGACATGAAATGAGCGTCCACCTGGGATTTTTTAGCAGATCCAGACACAAAATTAACAATACTTTCCACAACATTATTATCTGCACTTGATAAAATGTCGATCCAAGTTTCTGCTGTATTGAGCCAGAAAACACCTGATGATTTATCTTTCCTAAAACAAGTATATTTATGAATATTTCAATATTCATAAATGTATTTTTATAAATGTTAGTTTATACAGGTACTCTAATCACTAATTTATTACCCATGAGCATAAAATACTGGAATGGCGCCATATATAGACATACGCTCGTTTGTTTCGTATTCAAACACATCTAAATTGTATAGCCTGTACGGATCAGTAGATTTAGTTGAGCGTAATGCTAACGAATCAGCATGTTCTGGTATACCATAAGCATGCTCCGACCCAGGAAAGCTGAAATCCATGGCAACAGCCTCAGGTCCAAATGGTTTGGAATCGTGATGCTCCTTGAAGTTTTCTTCCCAGAAACCAGGATCATCATCGGCGCTGTCACCAGGATACGTGTTGTTCTTTGTTTCCGCAGCTTCATTCTCATCTTGTTCTGGTCTATAAGCAACAATATCAGTATAAAATATAAAAGTTGTACATAAGATTTTAGAGAGCAGAATAAACATTCTTTTGCACTTACTTAACTGGTTTGGTGCGCAAATGTTCAAATCTCATAAGGCCACGAGCATTTGCTGATATCATTAAAACATCTTGGGAATATAGATCTACTTTAAATGGACTCACATGCAAAATCGCTTTGTTTTCACCTTTCACTACAGTTATACTTTCCGCACTCTTCTCGACAAAATCTATGCTTACTGTTTGTGGTTGATCGTGAAGAGCATATTCAGTTTTGTATCTAAGATGCAGTGGATTTTTTTCATTTATGTATAATCTAAATGTACTCTCTTTTAATGTGGTGAGTTGTAATATATAGGAAACACCTGTATCTTTATTAAATAAGTCTATTGTGATCATAGATTCATTTTGTACAAATGTGTCCGGTAAGAGCTGATAAGATGTTTTGCCAGACTCCACTTTCCTACATCGTCTGTATGAAATAAAAAAACAATTGCACATAAAATTACATTCTTCAAGTTTCTTTAGAATATAACAATAACTTGACTTACCGGCAGAAGCTGCTTTGATCGCATCTTTTAAATTGATCTCGATTAACTGCATCAACAATGAATGGTAAACATAGCAATATTAAAAATAGAGTCAACCTAGAAAAAAAATGACAAAATAAACATCTTTGCTGAAATAATACACGCAGAATAGAATGGTTTTGTATAAACTGTGAAATTTGTACGATAATATTCACAAATAATGCATATCGGCAAACATTATATTTTCCGCATGGATAACGATTCGAAGAAGAAAAAA
>QVOB01013090.1:0-47451 GCA_014839585.1 Pseudomyrmex concolor
GTGAAGTAAAAAGTTCTGAGCGTTTTCCGCTAGATATCTTTAGCGGAAAACGCTCAGAACTTTTTACTTCACCTAATATTATTATAATATTTAAACTGTTAATACTATTATTTCTGTTATTAATTAATTTATTATCGATCAAACTCTTCTGGTATAAAACGTTCAATGTATTAATTATTAAATAAAATTAGCAATAACTAGTACGCAATTTCGAATAATATTAATTCTGTATATTTTATAACATGCACATGGATATTATGTACAATCCTTGTTGCAATGTAATTGAGTAATGTATGTTATACAATGTACTTTTAAATATCAGTAAAATAACTCGTGATTTTCTAGTGAATAAGCAATGAAGCGACATTGTGATGACATTTTTAAAGTAGACATCATGTCTGACATGAAGAGATGGACGTCCAGGGAAGCGCTTATGGCATAATTATCTCAATTTTATATGTGCAGAACTTACAGTGTGGCGCACAATGGCCAAACATGAATATGTTTTGTAGACGTTTCGCTCTTATTTTGCGAAACAACGCGGTGACGGAAGCGCACGATCTCAATAGTCGACGAGTAAGGATTACACAAATGCAGCGAATTCTGGAAATCCTGACGCCGCTCACCGCTGACGCGTAAGTGGCAAATCTCGCGCTGACGCGAGTGTGTAAAGTGTGAAGGCTTGTTGACCCACATAATTGTTTCCAAATAAAACAAGATAAAAATAACCAAAATCCAGAGGTTTCATCAATTAATTAAAGGTTGACAAATTTTTTAAAAAATATTTTTCAAATTGTATTACATTTAATTTTATTCACGATGGGACTGACATAAATTTACAGACGCATTGACATATATGTATATGTAGTCTATGTGAAGTAGAAAATATATTCATCACTTATCGCAGCTCTCTATTGTCAGATCCAGAATTTCAAAGAATATGGTTTATTTCTTTCCAATAATCTCAAACATTGTCCTTTTCTTCACAAAAATCCTCCGAACTCTTCTATGTTATCGCTCACTCTCCACTCGACTCCAACGTTGAGGAACATCGTGCATCATTTCGCATTCTTTTCTTCGCCGTCCAAGCGGTTCGGTACGGAGAAAGGAAACGAGCTTCTCGAGAGAAGAGAGATACACATACCTAGTGTAATCGCGAGAGACTCGCGAATGGAAGCCGTTACGAATGTTTTCCGATGGTACGGGCCTTGCCATGAATATCTCCTCCGAAAGAAAGTACTTATACGCGCTTTACTGCGCGCGAGGCGAAGCGCACTCCGTTCTTATGCAAAATCTATTCGAGAATAGAAAACGAGAAAAGGCGCCGCGCTACCCTGCGCCGTCGCCATGAAACGTTAAACAAAAGAGAGAACTCACAAGCGAAACGAAAAAATAAAACTGGAAATTCTCTGCCGCGCGACGCGTTTCGCGCAATTTCGACATTGTGACGGGGATTTATTCCTGTCACATGATGTTGCAGAAGCAATACAAGAAAACCAATAGAACAGAGAAAGAATGATCTATCCGAATCTCGGATGCAAACGGAGATATTAATAAATAAGAATCCGAAACACGCAAAAATATTGCGTTGTGCACACGCTACTTCATGTGAGAATCATGCTTTTTTATGTGCTGCGACTGATGATTTACCTATATATAGGTACACAAAAGAAATAATATCTACTAAATATCTAATATATCTAATCTACTTATTCCCGGATAGATGTAATACAGATTTAAGAGAATTTTTGATTTAGTATTCACAAGAAGGCAGACTTCTTACGATCGCTATTATTCATTTATGTTGCTACACATATTGCGGTTCTTATTAAACTTCTAGAGTAGTTTTACCAACTTCTTGCCTTCAGCGCAGCGCAACTTTCCTACTTTACCCAATTTTTCATTTAAAGCTGGTGACTGCACTATTTCAGCACTGAGCGCCAGATGACAGATCGATCAGTGACGAGATGAAGGCGCGTTGATGTATTTACGATCTCACATCTCCACGAGCGTTTTCTTATTTCCGAAAGAAAATAGACGGGAAGCCTCGTTACTGCCAGAGAAAATCATCACTACGACGTAAAGTTGCAGGAACAGATGCGCCGAAGTGGAGAAAAAGAGGCGCGAGACGTATGATCCGTGTTTCCATAAAAATTTCATGTCGACGAGGTCCTGCGGGACAACCCCAATGGAAAAAGCTTAGCGCGCACAAAGGCAAAAACGATCATTAAAATTCAATGCGCATCTCCGAACGGCGCACACATGTCAGATCTCCGAGCATTTCGCTTCTCCCACTTTTCATTCATCGCATTCCTGCGTATTGCGACTAAATCATGACGCACATCGTCAGTTTATATGCGAGTGATATACATATATAATCTATAAATATAAATATATATAAACATACTGGTTTGCTCCAATACATAAATAGTAATTTGATATCGAAAATTAAAGAGAGAACGCGCGTTCGTGCTGTTCAATTTGTGCTCCGGCTGCAACAGGCTACACGATACAAATCGATACGAGTTTCAACACGCCATACAAGAGAGAATGAATAAGGCTCGCAGAAACCCCATGTCCGCGATAGCGTTGTCGTGAGTTTCATCGATATATCGGAAATTCGTGGATGCAATGTGGATTCGCGTTCGCATCGGTCACACATCACATTCGAAAAGGAAGTTAGTCTGATAAGTTATGCGGAAAGAGAATAGACTATAGGTCCATGTGTGCGCTAACTGACGCTCTATATGCATTAGACGTATGCGACATCCGCTTGCTCGAAAAGGCCTCACAGACGTACGACCGGAAGCAGTGACGCGTTTTGCAAAGTAGCGTATCCCGTTCTCTTAGCTACCGCGAGTCAGTAATTTCAGGAACAGTTCATAGCGAGCCAGGTAAATAGGTAAACGGTGCACCGCGCGCTGCGAGCATGTATAAGAGTTCATATACTATAATGTCAGTCTTCGCTGTCCTATTAAATTAATTCATGCACTGGCAACGGAAAACAGAGATTCGAGATATATATATATATACATATATATATGTATGTAGATTTGAGATAATAATAACAGAGAGCTAATAGATTAAACCTTGTAGGAAAGATAATATGTGAAACAATATACAGTATATTATACATGTAATATATATTGTAGTATATTATACATGTAATATATATTGTAAATTAAAAGACAGAGTTCTGTGTATTTTTTAGTAATGAAAAAAAATTATTCTGCTACACACACATATTTATAGAAAATGTATCTTTTTATTAATTGTTTTCTGATAACCATGTTATTAGAAAGGATAGCAGTTTAATGGTTACCGTTAATTTACGCATCGAAATTGAAGCGGCAAATCGCGTTTACTGCCCTTACCACGGTGTTTAAGCTTACCACACAGCATGGATTACTGCATATATTGCTTCATATGACGCATAATATAATTTAAGATAGATAATTGATTGTGTATTCGCGCAGCAGAGATACATACTCGTATATGTACATATAGATAGGAAATGTACATATAGATAGGAAATACAACTGTGTAATTTTAAATGTAAAATAGATATATATTATTAATTATTGATTAAATGTTGAAATTAAATGTTTATGAGACAGATAAGCGCAATTAAATGTTTATATATACATATATATATGTATATATATTATTTAATTTTCTATACACGATGTCGATAATTAAATACCGCTAAAGATTATGACTTACGTATAATAATAAATTCAAATTTTATGCTCTTTTGAAGTCTCCTAAAATGAAATATAAAGCAAAAAGAGGATTGCACTTTACCTTTATGCACGTTGCTTTGTATACTTCCGCTTGACAATCCCTCTGCTCATACTTATAAACGTCCGATACAACGCCAATGAATTACGTATACGCGACCGAACACAAAGCTGAGGAAAAATAGATGGAAAAATAACTGCGATCTATCTCGGCGTGCGACAATCTGGAATAATGAAAGAGAGGATTTCCCAAAGGCGAATAAGGGATTTGCGCCGCTTACGAAATCTGCATCGCGGGATTAACAAATATTTTTCCAGGGCACGTACGTATATAGCACTTCGGCGTGGCACCGCGCTATGTATTTTCACTATATTCCTGGCTGTGCATTTACCAACCTTGCGCAATCCGACTCGGTCCTACCTTTCGCGGAGCTCGTATATTGTACACGCACGGCCATTGTAGCTGCACGTTCATGGCTCTCGCACCGCGAAAAAAAGCCCTCCAGCTGCAGTTTAAAAACGCACGCGTCCTCATTTTTTCCCCTCGCTCGTCTTCATTCCCAACGGCACCTTCGCTTGACCGACCATCCGTGTTGGAATTGCATTTGTTGCTTTTTTACTTCTGACCATCGCGATGTTAGTCCGGAAGAATGATAAGCATACAAAACAAATCACATAATTGACGTTTTGTTGGAGAATATTAACAAAAGTACACACAAGCCAATTTTAATAGAAAATATTTCTATTAAAAAATTAAGGTAAAATTGAATAGGTAGATTGTTTAAATTATTTGTACAAAATTTTGATTTTACGTAGACATAAAACAAAACTTAAAAAAATTACGTAGAATGTAATAACTTTTAGCCTGAAGAAAAACAGTCCTAAATAAAATGGAACTGTTTTAGTCAGTTCGTTTATGCGGTTATAAAAGATAAAAAGTTTGCTTACCGATTATTGTTTTTCTTGTTTCGTTTTTCATGCAGCTGTTATAGCTTGTGGTAAAGCAGGTAAAGTAAATTAAGCGAAGTGAGTCCGCGTGAGTGGTCGGACACTGCATAGTGCCGGAAAACAACTATAATGGACATAAATGTCTTTTCCTCGTCTCTTTTTAAATACAAGTTTTGTGAAATGTTACACAGCGACTGTGTATACGCGCTAGCAGTTTGTAGTAGCAGCATTACATAAGCGCGCCGCGCTGAATATAATTCCGAAATATATTACATGCGCGCTGAAATATATTCCGCGAAATACCAAGACCGCCGTTCCTTGCTTCGTCTAGTTTCTTCCTTTTGTTACAGCTGCCCTCTGATACCGTATAAAAGCAAATGCTACCATGTTGCGGTCAGATATCGCGCAAGAATTCAAGTAAACGACCTCACTGATTTAAAATTACGTTTCTCGAGATACAAGCCTCCGACATTTCGTCTGATTTTCATAAATTATTGCGAGTTTTATTTGCGTTTCGTTTGTTTTCGCTTGTGCTTATTTCACGCATACAAATCGGCTGGTTTTCTTTTCAAAATTTCTTTTTTTTCGAGGAAAATCCTCTTTTTTTTATATTTGTTAGTATATTTGGTATCTAATTTCGGACCTAATCCTTTGTGACGTTTCTTTCTTACAATTCCGCATCCAATATCTCGACGTTGATGACCAGCTTAGGGGCATATCATCGCCTGATTCCATTAGCTCTCCCGTGCTCGCACAGGTCGACTATATCCCTCTATCATCGTCGATTTCGCGTTGCCGAGATTGGTGCGGCGTCAATGTCGAGTTGTTCCCCGAAATACAATTCTCTCGTAAATGAGGGTAGATATTCCGAATGATAGGCCGGATGCGAAAGTTTTGCGGCGTGCATTTTAATGAATTCGCTGTCCAATCTTGTTTTCCAGTAGCGCAAATTCCTTTGGGAGAACAAAGAGAGAGAGAGAGAAAAAAGAGAAAAAAGAAAGAGAACTGCAAAGGCGGTGGCGACGGCAACGAAGGACGAGGAAGGCGGCGGGGTGAACCGGAACCGGAAATGGCTGCGAGGTGGCTGCTGCTGCTGGCGCTCCTCGCCGCCCACACCGCGGCTCTTCCTGATTTCATCAGGATAGGTGAGTATCTTTCCCAGCTTCCCTTAGTATAAAAGCTGCGACCCTTTCGACCGCTGAATAGCGTCAGTAAAATTATTATCAATGTCTCGGTCGATAATAGTCGCGAGCGGAGAGACGACTTGGTTTCGCGTGAAATGACATTAAGGATAAAAGAGAAAAGAAGGTATATTATAAGCAGATAAGATCTCTCCTACTCCTCCGTTAATTTTAAGTAGACTGTAGCTCAACGAAATCTTGGTTCTAGGTTCTAGTTAAAAATATAATAACCCAATAAAATGTACTCAGATTTTTCTGAATCTAATAAATTTGCACGAGATATGTAATTTCTTTTTTCCTTTTATTAAAATTTGAACTGATTCAAACATATACACGACAAACAAAGCTTTAGTCTCTTATATTTCACATATCTAGTTTTTTATATTATATATAATTCATTATATAATACAATATCGTAATCGTATATCATTTCTACTTTTTTCTTCTTATACTTCAGCTGTTAAAAATAAATTGTAGTTTTAATTTTACTTAAAGTACTGTTTTTTTACTGATTATATTGCGTCTGCAGCGTTATTTTTGGCTTGCACATTAATGAACGCGTGGAGTTGCAAAATATCATTATAAGCTGTAGCGCGTGCAGCTTCGTGAAATCGGGAAAAGCAAATAATTGGAATTAACGATAGCGATAAAGGACTTGCATTGCTAAAATAGTGCTCTATTTAATCGACATTGATGGTATAGTGTTTGTGGAAAACAGACAACAGAACGCAGATAACATGCATTTCATTGATGTGCGACATTTACCGAAACGGAACTGTGTTGGTTACTCGCTCGTCAAAGAATCTAGATACTAACTATATGTGTACTACTGCGCATGGTATGTGTAACACGAGACATTTTATAATCAACTGTTAACCAGCAGTCCGTAGATATATAATATGACATCATATCTCTCTCTTATGTATTATATTAAAAACAAAAAAAAAAAAAAGAACGTAGTGTACATATGCGAGCAAAACGATACATCGAAGGTCCGAGTGCACTCTGAACTTTTATCGAAACGTAAATTCATGTTGCACTCGATTTCCCAACGCTTTCTTTCCCGAAGTAGTGAGGGAGAGAAGCAGAAGCGGATCGATATACACGTACATGCTCCAGGGAAACGCATTTGCTGCGAGTTTTGATGCATTCGTTCGTGCTACATCCGCGCTTGTTCCGTGGCGTATCACCAATGGCGTGTACGGCCAATACCCTCCTGTATCGGAAAGAATAGAGCCGGGAAGCGAAGGAATTTACCGAAATGAGTACGAAGAGAAACTCCGAAAGACACAAGAGAGAGAGAGAGAGAGAGAGATCGTCAGAAATTCCTTTAGCTTGCATTACGCCGATTGAATTTTAAACGTTTCGTATTTCTCAGCTTTCTAATTTTTCCAGCATCTTCTCTTCAGCTCGTTCAATATTGATTGTAACTTTCTCTCTCTGTCTCTTTCTCGCTCTCTTTTTTTTCTTTCTTTTTGTTGCTGCCGCTTCTGCAATATTTCAATCTGCCTTTTCTATCGTTATTACTAGTCAAACCATTTACATAGTTTCTCTTGTTAAGAAAATTGCGTTTGTAAATTGAATAACTTGAAAAGGAAAACAAATTCATTTACAGTGTCTAATAAAACTATATGGCGAGAGTGATACACACACAGAACTTTGTAATTTTATCTTGTGAAAGTTTTTTGTAAATACGGAAAAAAATTTTTTGCATAATAATAATGATTTGTATTTTTTACTTGCGTAAGTTATGAAAAAGTGCAACTAGTCTTATAATTTATATTGTACGTACAAAACGTTGTCTCTTTTGCGCTTTTGTAATTAAGAGTGTGAAAACTTTTTCGTTTTAGAATGACGGACTTATTATTTGCTCGTTAGTATCAACGTTTTTATAAATGTTGCCTCATGGACCGTCAAACCGACGTCAAAATGAAAAGTATACAGCAGAGTGTACACAGTGTGTATTTACTTCTCGTAATTTACATGCATAAACCGACGATAGTAAACTTAGCTTTTTTGCGCACATAATTATGCGGGGACTCGATGTACAAAAATACTAGAAATGAACTCGGGTTCCGACATATTCGAGTGGAATCAATTTACTCTTTTTATTGCGTCACAACGATTATTTGAAAGAGTTGATGAGAAATAATTGAGTGACAATCAATGTGTGAGTACTCACTTAAATTCGACAAGAAAAAATCTAACATATTTACATAAACGTGCAATTTGAACCAAATATTTCCGACTTTTTTTAGACATAATATATATCTATTGTAACTATTTGTTCGACACAGCAATTCACAGTAGATATTTAATTGACTTCTCGACAGCGAACCGTTATATCCCAAGCAATTTTGACATATTTTTCAGTTTTAATTTCCTTTCTTTCATCTACAGAAGCTTTATAAATGTGTTTATTGTATTTTCACCTCAACTAATTCGGTCAAAAATATTACGTAAAATTTATTCTCTCGGTGCAAATACCGATTTTGCCTTTTCTCATTTTATGTCACTTTAACGCTATTCGATTTTTCCGCTCTCGTTCGTGTTATTACGTTCATTATTGTCACAATCACCGCGGCAAATCGACCGACCTTACGAAGTACGTCTATGTGAATCAATAGCGGGTCACTAACGAGAGACGTAAATCTATCCCGCAAATTCTATAAATCGCAGAGTCAAGCTGGCACAGCTGCTCGTACAGTTACTTTATGACGTACACGAGATTAAAATCAATTTATGGCGCCAATTTCTCCCGACCGAATGAATTGGAAGGCGCGGAATTTCAGCGGTTTGTCCGAAGAAGTCTGTCGAGAGCACTTATGCGACGCGAAATGAAATGATAGTAGACAGTATTAATTGTTTGCGTGTCAAGTTTATTAATCAAATAAAAATAATATCGTATAGAGAGAAGCGCGTGAGTAAAATGAATCAAATTGAATAATGATAGATATAGTCTATGAAACAAAATTTATTCCTGTTGCAACAGTCGAACTTTTATGAGTCTCGTAAAAGTTCGTTGTTTTCCTTTATGCGTGTGTGCTATTTTATTTTAAATCACGCAACACAAGCAGAAGAACGTTACAAGAAAGTAACAGAGTTCTGGTTAGGAGCTTTGAACGGAGGTGTAAATAGGACATAAATCTTTATCGTTTGCCGATATCAGTGGACGTAAGAACCAAGAGAAAAGTATAGGGTGGTTGGAAAAAGAAAAAAACTGTCTGTGACAGTGTGGTTGTACGTGGAAAATAAGGGAGCGTGTACACACGTGGATCTCGTCAAAGTAGCACCTTTTAATATGGATGCGTGATTTCCCAGGCGGGTTGTTTCATCCTTCGGATGACAAGCAGGAAGTGGCCTTCCGCTATGCCGCGGAGAAGATCAACGCCAACCGGGACATCCTGCCCAAGTCTCGTCTGAGCGCTCAGGTCGAGGTGATACAGCCACAAGATAGCTTCCACGCTTCAAAACGAGGTGAGTTTCATAATTGAATCGGAAATACTCGGATGATACGAGACTCTTTGGTTATCCTTCGCTAATCTCACACACATTTCTCTCAGAGATTATTTTTATAACGTCAACACGCGGTGTACATTTTTTAGCTATTCTTTTTTCTTTATAAAATTTGTATTATCGCGATTAGTATTTTGGTTAATTATTCTTATTTCTTTAATTTAATTTATTTAATAGTAATGTAGTTTAGAGTGTCTCTGTGCATGAAATGTTCCATTTGTTAAATTAACAAGTTTGAAAATACATGTTTATCTATTGAAAGCCATTTCTAATTAGTCTCGACAAAAAGTCGGACAACTAAGTACAACAGCTCGTAGCGTCGTAAACAAAGAGCGGCTGCCGTTGACTGAGAATCGTTTCGCGTTAACATATGCACAGCACGCGGAGTTGCGCGAAACTGCTTCGAAAGTTCACGATTCGCTTGATGTGCGAAATAAACTCCATTTACGCGATTAAGGAGTCCGAGACATCGTTGCTTGCCATGAAGCTTCATTTTCGCATAGTGGCATCACACTGATGCCAGCAACTGCGCTATGTGACGATCTTGTTCCGCTGCACACACTAGAGAACTCCCAAATATCCTTATCTCGAGTAAGACACAGCTCGTTTCCTGCGCTAAATTCTGTTAGTTGTAGTTTCGGCATGTTTAGTACATCGCTCGCGCGTCAGTGAGGAACAAAGTTAGTCTCGATATGTTAAAAATCTTGCTTCATTCGCAACGATATTTGAGCGAAATGTGTATGTCGCGATATGATAATCATATGCGTACATAAGTTTTGAACAGATAGTTACGGTTTTATCAAAATTTATATAAATCTAACTGTAATTTAAAAATAATTCTAAACAGGTGGTATATGAGCGGTCGCTCAACTATATACACACAGTCAGAAATTAACGTCCGGCGTAAAATAACAACATACGGGGCAGATATTTGCGAGTAGAATTAACCAGGGCCAACGTAATTAGCATGTCGAGTTACTAAATGATTAAAGTGAATGGCGCATTCTAAATATGCACGCGGCCAAGTTGTGTGCAGACGCATCGGTCATGCCGCGCCGGTCGCGCGAATGTACTACGAGTCGGTGCAAAGCGCGCGCAGCACAGGAGTTGGATGACCGAATTTGGCGTAGTTCCAGGGCAGTATTACACCGTGAAAGTAATTTTATTGATAAACTTCTGTTTGCCAGAAGTTAACAAATCTTTTTGAGACATGGCGATCGCTGCTATACGACAACCGATTGTACTAGCCGGGCGCAATCGCGTCGCTCGAATTCGCTGCCGAGGGTGATTCGAAAAATTTATCTTCTTTCGTAATTCAACGACGAAATAGCCATGGCGCGGAGTAACGAACGAGTCTGTCGGATAAAAAACTTCAAACTTTGTTAACAATACCGTACTCGCCGCGATGCTTGTAATTGAGGCTTATACAAGATTCGTAGCTTTGCGATGTAAAATAATATGAAAAATATTAATGACATTCTGATGTAGAATTAAAACGTACTTATGTATGACGTGTACGATATGATCTCGTGACTATTATTCATATGATTAGCGATTCAATTGCTTCTCATAATTATATCTGGGGAAAAGAAAGACGGAAATAAAGAAGAGAAAAGAAAGGAGTACTGATAAACGGTTGTGCGCGACGTCGGACGCAATAGCGAGATAAATTAAATGCTGGAAATTCACGTCAGGTCTTGTGTTCTTCTCGTCGTCTCGGTTTGGTGCGCCTCTGGGGCGATGAACCTCTTCGTTCGACAAACAGAACGAGAGGATAGTCGTTTGGACTCGGTCTCGCCGTCTTTTTACGATACAACGGAAAAACAAACGGGGACTGCGGTGCCTTTGTTCGGCTTCGTACCTTTGCGCGGCAACACGGTTGTCGGTAATACAATTTTACGATTCCATCTTGGCTGTCTCGGAATTTTCGGTAATATAGCCTGCCATTCTCTCCACCGTGAAACGCGAGTTGGAATGGAAGTTAACGAGGATGTGCGCATTTGATTATGCGCGCCGCTACATTGCGCATAGTTGGAAAGAAACGCAACAGCGCTGAGCAATAGCACAGCAATTTCACCAAAGACAGTTGCTAAGTTCAACTTCGTATGCATCGCGCGCAAGGGATATTATTCAGAACGTAAAGCGATTCGGAGCTCTTATGCAAACAACATCATATCAGGTGATAATCTTTGTAAAGCACCGAGGAGATTTTCCTGATCTCCTGATGTACTTTGCCAGAAGTGGAGATATTTTGCAAACTAATTCGATCAAAAATAGTTCTTCTTTTTATACGCTTATGAAAAGTTGAACGTTGAAAAATTATTAAATATTACGATATAGACGATCACACACACACACACACACACACACACACACACACAAAACTTCACTCGAAACATTATGAATTAAAATAATTCCGCTGAGGTAGAACTACATTACAGTAATTTGCTGTATGAATATTTTCTATCGAACGAGCAACCTTCTATTAAGTTTCGTATACGCAATGGGGCTTATATTAAAGAATTACTCATTAACTCGGTAACTCGAATGTATTATTCATTGATTATCTTGTAGCTATCGTGTACGAAAAAGAAATTTGCAAACCTGGATGTCCCTCGGCGTCGGAACGGAAATGAGGATATACCGAAACGCCCTTGCGAAAGTATAAGAGACGCCTCGTGATATTTTACGCTTACGACGACGGCGCTTGGCTAGCGTGTCCAAGGGACGTTTCCGTAACTACCCACCCGTGAGTGAAGTAACTCGCGGCACACCACCCCTCTAGAAGCGGTGGTGTTGTCTCGCTCGTTTCACTTTCTCTAAGCCAATTTCCCCGAAAACCATCAGAAGGAAACGAAAAGTTCTGCGCCAGAGCCGTGGGAGCAGCCACAAGCTGTGCGATGCCGAGATGGAGTCGTCCGCTCTAATTTCACCGTAACTTTTAAGGTTTCTTCTTTCGCATTGTTGAGCAAACCTTCTCAGAGACGTATTGGACGTGTAGAGAACGGCGCGAGTTTTCACAAATTTCAAATCCGTTGCCACGGCACGTGATTCCAAGTCCGAAACAAGAGAAATTGAGAGATACACGTGCAATGCGCGTCGTTTTCGTTATTTTCAAAGCTGATTTGCGGTAAATTTCATTAAAAGCAAAACAACTTCGTAAAAAAATCGACATCATTTATTTGTTTCTTTTGGATAAGGTTTCTCGAGATGTATTTACATAAAAAATGTTCAGTGATAAAAAAGTGTAATATAGGGGTTGAGCTCGAGAGATCGCTATTCCTAAAAGAACACATTTCAATAACAAAGTGACATCTCGCCGTATTATTATCAAAGAGAGAAAAAAAGATTACAGTATTTTGTGTCTTTGTAATTTCTTTTATTTTACGAAAAGAAAGAAATTATAGTATTCTATGTCGCTGTAATTTATTGTGACAATTCTCGCACTTAATTTCGTTTCTCCGGGTTTCTGCGATTGCAAAAAAACAACATCGTCATTCATAAACCTCAATATAATACGTTTACACTAAAGCAGCTACGAAAATACCGATTCGGTATATTATTTTCCACAAACGAATTGCTAATTTGCGGGTGGCGATTAAGCGTGACCAATCCCGTGAGTAATTGTATACAGAGAACGCCTGTACTGCGCGACGTACGCTCATTAGCAAGCGCGTAAACAATGCAAGTGTAAACCGCGCTCTCAACGAGTGCGGTTCGAACGTAACGACGTGTTGTCTTCCTGCGGTGTGATTTCCGATCACGTTCTCGTGCGTCAACGGACGTTGGATACATGGGCTAGTGGTAGCGAGATTGCCGGCAGAAAAGGACAAGAACTAGAGAAAACGAAATCGTCAAGTTCCGCTATTATGCAGTCATGAATAATGTAGTCGCGTTTCTCGCGTTGACAAAATGTTCTTTCTTTTTCCCTTATGTATAGTGTGTATATATATTTCGCACACACTTGGCAGAAATCTTGACGAAATAACTCACGCGCGACAACGAAAATGGCGTCGCGAAAATCGTAGAGGGGTAAGTGAAAACACACGCGTTTAATTCATAATGAGGAGAGAGAGAGAGAGAGAGAGAGAGAGAGAGAGAGAGAGACCAATATAATGAACCTCATAATTAACATAATGTCTAACACATGGTGGTTCAGTCGGCAGCTTTATCTCGTACGCGCAAATCTGTCGTGACTAGCGCCAGATGGTCGGGTTTCGTATATCCACAACGAACCTTCTAAGTATGTATTAAATGTTGCGTCGTGCAAACGCCGTAGCCGATTTAATCAGGACACACGTAGCGCGTCTTGTTAGGACCGAGCCAGTTTCAGAATACCGTCATACACTCTCTTCCTCGCGGCGAGCAAACTGTTGGCGAGGAGATGCTCGCTCGGACCCGCGGCGTGAGTTAGCTTTTCATGCAATTACAACGGAAGAGTGAGAAGGGAGTAAGCTGTATAAAGGTGCTAGCCGGTTCGGAAAGCGCCAGTGTAATTACGGTTTTGAGCTTTTCAATTACAACAAGCACCGTCAATGCCGCCTTCTTACAAACGTTCGCTTGTACAATTCGCAAAATAATTAGTTCTTTCTCTTCTTCTAAAAATCGCATCCTGGTCTTATCTAATCTGAGAAGAGAGTTTTTTTATACAATATGAGAATTTTCTCGAAATTTATATATACTACATACTTTTCTTTTTCTGTTTGCTAACCAAAAGTAATTGAGAATATAACATACGTATATACATAAACATATAAATCTCGTGCAATACTTAACAAAAAAAATGTATATTTACATTTTTTCTTTGTAATAATTTTTCACGTTAGAGAACTATGTAATCGCCTTCATAATATCTAAAATTTAAAAAACCAGGGGGATAATATATGTCCGATATGTAAATCACGATGCGCCCAATAAAATGCATGTATAACGGTGTGCAGTCCGTATAAAAAAGCCAGACAAACGTTATGAATACTTAAGGGTCCGCCGCAATTTCCGCTTTTCCTTTCAGTTTTTCCTTCCACAAGACTCTCATCGTGACTAGGATAAATTGAGTAGTGTTTTGCGCGAATTCGTATACGTGCAATTAAACATCTATTTTACAGAAATAAAATAAAAATGAAAAATACAAAAAAAGAACAAGAATTGTCAGAAGTAGTAATTTTCTCTCAAATGTTTATTTTTATTAATATTAAAAAGTAAAACCTATAAGTTAATATAATTAAAGATTTTTTGAGATCCTCTGTTATGATACCCGTTATTTTTTTGTTTTATGGAATTGTTTGATCAATAGAGGTAACTCTCCATTCGAGCCACATTATTTAATAAAAAAACTCATCATGATCTTTGCGAACAGTGAGAGGACTTTCTTTCATTCCAACTCGCCACTTAATATAGTTTCCTCATTCCTCTTGTCTCTCACGTAAGACACAGAATAGCTGACTATTCTCCTGGCAACTTTTGCTATTTTTCTCTCTTACAAAGTGCGCACCGTTTTGCTGCTGCCCTTAAAATTAAAATAAATTTACGAGCCGGCGAAGTTCATTAAGAGGAAGATCCTCGTTATTTAGTAAATCTACTTGAAATTCTCAGATATGGCTCTCGCCGGTACAATATAAGTGAAAAAAAGCCGGAAAGTGCTTTCACGTTTGCGGTAGTTTAATCTTGCATTACGAATGTTTCTTTCCGTTAGGAAAAAGAATGTCTTCCATATAAATACATAGTGGCAATAAAAAGATTCCGAAAAATTTATACATAAACAACTGATTTTATCTAATATCTTAGTTGTGAAACTTAATAATCTCTAAAATATATAAAATGCTTTGAATATTCTATAAGTTGAAAATCTCTGAATGCTACAATATAGGTGTATACTCAATATATATTTAAAATTTTAAACATTTCAGTCTAAAGTCAATATCTTTTTTCAGCGATTATCAACTCTAACTATCTTATCACCTCCTGTGTTTAATATTTACAATAAGTTACAGCAAGAGCCGCGATGTAAACGTCGAAGCAGACGGAAGCGTGTGCACAAGTTTGGTATCTCATTTTAGTTTGGTTAATTTGAAATTTTCGCGAGTACAACAGAGAGGCAGGCCCGATCAACAAAACCGCCACTTTTGGCTGATAAACGAAAGTTTCACCGGGTACGGCGAATCGATCGCACCGGCTGGGCTCCAGCTATGGGCGGCGGCGTCGGCGTCGGCGGCGGCGGCGGCGTCACCCCGTTTATGGAACCTGCTGCGGCGCGATCCAAACTTTTTCCTCAATTAAGGCAGCGAGTTTTGGAGCTATAATTTCGTGCCCTGCGTTTTACTACTTTTAATAAAATTAGCGACGCGCTGCCGCGGAAATCCTGTCGCGATCAACCGACCGTGTTTCTTTCTCCTCTCCCTCATTCGAGTCTTCTCGCGCCGCGCGTTGACGCGTTTTCATTCACTGTCCTATTAAACAGACTCTCAATAGCGCAAATAAAAAATAAAATCCGGATCGTCATTCTATGTTGCAGTTAATGTAAACTTTAACACAAATATACAGTTATTGCTTTAACTAGACGACGCTAAAAATTGACATTACTTTATTTGATTACACAAAAAATTGAAAATTTACTGCAATTGCGTCCGACTAATTGTTCAATATTAAATAAATTTAATATATCTCGTATTGTTTTTTAAATTTTTAATTTTCCTTTAGTATCATATATATTAGGTGAAGTAAAAAGTTCTGAGCGTTTTTTTGCTTTATTTCGACGATGAAAACGCTCAGAACTTTTTACTTCACCTAATAATATCAAGGTGTATCCATAAACAAATGCGCTCGAATATCGTTGGTCACATGATCCATCGATACGTCTGACTCAATTTCAGTTTAACCTCTGTCAAACGAAGTGAACTTTTTCAAGTGGAAACAGTAATCGACTTCCTCGCGCTACACATATATATATGTGTGTGTATATTTCCCGTCAAACTTTCACGACAAAGTTATTTTGTAATTTTTACAAGGAGAACATATTATCATGAATAATAACGCGTAAAATCAAGGTTCTTCTGCTTTGACAAAATTCGCAATACACTCTCGTTAAACTAAACTAAAAAAGACCAGAAAGAATTATTTTGTTGACTGGTTGATTGATTAATGGATTCTTATAGAATGAAATAAACGGTAAAGGAATGTTTACATCGTTTTATTGATAGGAAATAGCAGATCACAAATTGGAGTGCCGTTATTGGAATATCGGTCGCCGAAGCGTTTTGTCGAAGCGTGTGAAATGTTCGACAGGATGACACATCGCGGGATTACATAGGACTGCATCATCCTCGGCATTACAGGAATTCTATTAACTCTCGCCATCTCCCCGCGAGTTCTCACCAAAGCAGGAATTTTCTATTTTTCTCCCGCTACGTGAGAGAGGGAAAAAGAGAAAGAGAACGGAGGAACTAACAACCGCAAATAATTTTCAATAAAGAACGGACCAAACAATACCTATAGGTAGTATTGAATGCGTTCGACATGTGAATATATATACTTATGTGTACACTTTCTGTTAGTAGAAAAATCCAATCGTTTTGTATGAAATACGTAAAACGAACATATTCCACACCATTCAGAATAATTTATGCTTTGAACATGTTATGCTTTGTTGTCTGTTTCCTTTATAACACAGCAACAATATATTATAATAAATTTCGTTTCAAAGATACACAGCAACAATATATTATAATAAATTTCGTTATAAAAATAAAGATAAAGTGGATATTATAAAATAAATTATTTATATTTGATTCGTCGTAAATTATAGATGGATGTTTTTAATTTTGATTACTTACGAATTATCACAAAATATTATGAATGCCAACATACGACTTTTTATGACTTCATCCCAATTTTGATTTATTTGTTGCAAAACTAAGCACATAAATAGAAAAAACAAAACAATTAAAATTTTATCGATTAAAAATACGGATAGTGTGCAAACTATTTATGTCCACAAGAAACTTTCTAGTTTAAAATAAAAATTCTATAAAAAGGAGGTTGACTGTTGCATAATTGTAAAGTGCGCTAAGCGAGAACGAAATATCGATAATCTCTTCGATGACAGAATTCATTTAAATTTTCCGGTGAATAGCTCTCCGTTCATGATTTTTTTAACAAAGACCTCGGAACCGCCGCCGGAAGAAGAGTGCATAACTTTCAAAGAAACTTCAGGGCACAATTCTTCGAATACGTTCATCTGCATACCAAAATACACGGCTATTTAACTTAAATGGAAATTTCAGATCCCGACGGGAGCTATAAAAATAACAAAATTTTTTCAGAAAATATAATATTCTTATAAATTTATTCTCTCTATTCTTTCATATCGTCGTGTTTCTTATTAGAATATAATCGTAGACAATTTGTTCTTCTGAATGTAATTTAATACGACTGATTCATCATATCTTTCATTTTTCATTCATGGAAGACTTAGGTATATAAGGGAACAGAATCGTACCTCATACTCGAGCTTTTTATGCGAATGTGATTAATTTCACGTGGTTCTATTAGACAGCGGCGAAGATTTTTGTCTCTAAAATATTAGGAAAGAAGTTTCATCGTGGTTAATTCTTGTTCTGCAAGAAGAACAATAAATTACGCTTGCATAAGAGTGTCGGGAAGACACAAGAGAGAAAGCGAGAGAGAGAGAGAGGGAACGTTAATCGGATTGTTAGTGAGGAACAGAAAGTCTTACAATACAACTTTGTGAATGAATATTCGCGACAAGCGGTTGACGAGACGACAAGTCGACGCTCATTAATAAACGTCCTTAGACATCGCGTTGTTTTCTTGCGAATACAGTGCGATTTGTTGCGGCGAATAATAGTTGAAAATGAATGCATCCTTCCGTCTCGCAGCTTGGTAATAAACGTCACCGAATGGACGACTATTCGTAACACAAAAAGATATAATTTAGCCGTAGAATATTAAGGTCTCGCGTTGCATTGAGAATATCCTTCATGTGAATCCAACACAGTTAATATGCGTTGTCACGACGACATAATTAATTATCGAAATAACACAGAATCTCGTTTTTTTCTTTTTGAAAACGATAACGATACTCTTTCAAATAAGATTTCTTGACACTTATATTCTCATATATTTGTCAATTTAAAATTGTCTTTCTCGCGCGCATTATTAAAATATTATGTAATTAAAAACAATAAAGCTCGGAATAGAAGAACTTTACGATAACTCACAGCTCCGAGAAGTTTAATAATCCGTGATAATTCTTATTTTCTGCGGTTTAATGCTCTCATTAGGAGCGAGAACCCAATGAGTCACAGAATTCGTGAGCGCTTTCCGAGCATTCCGCGCGGCACCGAGCACGACCGCACAACAGCAGAATATAAAGGCAAGTTCCAGTGCACCTACCGACAACGAGGTCCCGGTTCTGTTAATCCTCCTTCGTGGGATTTTAACGCCGAGAAATTTGCATAGTCGCGAGTTTTTTTTATCCGAGCAGAGAACGCAATCCGCCTTTCCAGGGTCGGTCGGCGCCGTCGCCACCGCTCGACGCTCGCAGATATACTTATATCGGATGGTCGTGCATTCATCCCGCTCGTTCTTTCTATGGTCAGGGAGGAGCGCGCTCGGGAAACAGGGTACATCGATTTTTCATTAAGCTTTAGCCCCTCGGACTATCGCCTGCTTTGCATACGCGCTTATTCCTCGCACTGCTGCCGCCAACGCCACATCGCGGATTCTCGGATTCCCTCTTCCACGAGAGGCCGTTTCCGATTACGCGACATTGGCAATGCGAAATTCCCCATTTCCGCATCGACTGCTCTGTCGGAAGCGAAGAACGAGACGAAGGAAGCACATGCATGTGCATTCAGGCCTAACACATGTGTCACTCGCTGAATCGCGGAAATCGCTATATGCTCGCGACAATATCGATACGTTCTACTGAAGCAAATAAAATCTTTTTTTTCAAGTTTCGAGAGATGAGAGTTTCATGCGATAACATTATTACGCTCGCGTAATTCGATTGGCACAATTTACTTACGAAGTATAATCCGATAAGTATAAGAATATACAAAATAATGTCTCTCTCTTAAGCTAATATTTTTAAATCGATAAGAGAATTATGAGAAGCTCTATACGGTCCGGTTGATCTTTGAAAATTATCAAGAGGATAAAAAAGAAGGGAAAAATTCAGGGATTTACTGTGATATATCGTCTCTTGCGCGTCTATAGTCACGTGTCAATCGTTTCCACGCATGTTTGCGCCAGCGTGGAAAGTAGGGCGATTGGGCGAGGTCGGATAAAACTAGACAAATTTCAGGAAGCGAAATTCCTATTATTCCGCGGCGATATATCTTATCCTCGTCGCGCGGCGTTTCTTGATTTGATTTCGCGATGTGTCGCAAGTCGCTTGTAAATCTTTCGTCGCGCAAAACGGATCATAACGATTATATATACAAAATTGGGGAATTATTAGTTTAAGATTAAAGAAAATCGCGTCCCATAATTCGTCTCTACTAATCGTCGTCGAATATCTCAGCGCGCAGAATATTTACAACGGTGGTCTAGTATATCAGCACGAGTTCAGCCGTAAATGCCTTGTAAAGTTTCTGCACAATTTCCCTCGGTTTGATTATATAGACTTGTTCCTAATCGCGTGACTCGTCCTGGTATTGTACACGACCGCTAAACACGCCTGGTATAATAGTATCTATCCTCCTTGTCGCAAAGTCGATAGGTTTGCGCTACGTCGCCGAAATTACGACGCTGACCCGGCTTGTAGCAGCTAACAATAAGACGTGCATGCAATCGCTGGCATACAGAGGTAAAATGTCAAGTTACAAATTGCGACTTATATAGCATAAACACAAAATGTCCCGTGTTATAATCACAAAGGATAAAATTATATGTCTTCTACGAACTTCTAACTACAAAGATATTATTTGTGATATTTAGTGTCAAGTAATTATATATTTATGCTGGCGTCTCTAGATTTTCCGCGAACGTTCGTTTCTCGATTACATAAGACGACGACTGGCGCCGCGGGTTCGTTATGCATATCGAATGCAACGCGGTACTTGCGCGGTGGGATCATGAATGAGTTTGCGGAATTGTGTGCAAACGCTCTCTTGAGAGACGCACGAGACGCTAGGTATAGATTGTCGAGGACGCTTAACGCTGTGCGAGAGCAAAATGCATACGAGAAACGATTGATAAGCATCCGAAATATACGACGCATAGATAGCGACAATATTACATTGCTGTTGTCGTTGACAAGTTTCATCTTTCAGAAGAACTAATGTCAAACAATACAACTAAATATAAAAAACAAAACGATAAAAAACAATACGATAATTAGCGTTTTTTTGAAGAATGAAACTCTGTCATCGACAACAACAATGTGATACTAATGTTGCTATCTATGTGTCGTTTCGGATATCAACCATCCGACGTATAAGTACACACGTGGTATTTGTTGCTAGCCTTGTATTTAATATGGGGTCGTCGTCCTATTTCTCCACGACGATGACGAGAGGAAGGTTATTGGCCTTGTAGTGAATAGAGACAACCTCGTGGACACCAATTTTACGATAACCGCATGAATATAGAGGGGAAATTGAAGTGATCTTCTCTCGACAAGCATGAAAAACGATCAAAGATTTTTAATAATCTTAGACTATTTATAACTTCTTCGACAATCTTTATTAAATTCTTCAGGTTGTGTTTTTTTATCTTTTTAATTATCTGTCTTTGTTGTGTTTGACAAGTGTGGTGCTAACACTCGAGGAAAATTCATGTAAAAAATCTGTTTTATAATTGTAATGTCAAATAATTTTAATAAAACGTTTTTCAAGTAATAAATATTTTTGCACGTGCGTTGAAAAAATAATAAGAGAATTACATGAATTATGTAACGTCGAGTGCCATCGAGCAAGAGTTGCGAATTTGATAAATGAGAATTCTCTAACTACATAAATATGAAATCTGAAGGGATGTTACTAACATCGCTTTCAAAGTGCATACAAACCAGGATGTTATACTCTTGAATGCGATAAGTATGATCAAGTTGCGGCGAAAGGGATTCCGATATAGATAGCTGACGCAGGTCGGAAGCCTCATCGGACGACAACGTTAATCAGCGCTGACTGAAACGCTTGCAAACCTGGCAAGTAGAGATCCTCCTGTCGACAATCATGCTTGACTAAAGCTAGTTTATGTTAGCCTAGTCTGAGATTAATGTCACAATGAACAGAAACCTCTTCTAGGATAATTATCTATACTCTCTATTTATAGAAATAATTGACTTTCTCACGTCAATTGGGAACCAAAAGTTTAAAATAAGCAATAATAATATACAAAAAAATTTTTACGAGATACTAATATTAAATTATAGCATACGCAAACTTTTTATGTATAATATAAATTCCTATAATTAAAAATGTCAAAACTTGTCTGTCACACATAAACACACACAGTTTGCCTAAAATATATAAGAGTTTAAAAGCTTTTCAGTAAGAATTCTATTTAACATAAAATAAGATTATATTATAAATGGAACTTGCATTCCCGTGCAGATACATCAAAACGATTTATCAGTGTGGTTCTGTTATTGTACAAAGGTGATTGATAAATAACGACGCGTATGATGTATAGCGTATTGTATTATGTATAGCGTATTGTAACGAGTCAGCGTTTGACATTTGTTCTAAAGAATAAAACTTATCAACGTTGGCAATGTAATGTTCTACTGTCGCTCTCTACATGTCCTTTCAAATACTTATCAGTCGTCCCACGTAAACTATTCTCCAGCATCGTTCTCATAATTTTCCCTTATATGCGCGTAGCACATCCTCTATACATCAAGCAGCATTCACAACTTCACCATCGGGCTTCAACGATCGTTAGCTTTGTCAAACTTTACGCCGCCTATCTATCCTTCATTAACCGTTCTCAAAGTTGTATAAAGTTAGTGCTCCGCGTCTTTTCCGTTGCGCTATATTTCCTTACAATATCGGTATCTTTTCAGTCGCTTGCCTGTCCGTCAAAGTCTATAACATTCTGATCAATCAGCAATCTTAATCCGTTAAGGATTAAACTATTCGATCCACCTCTGTTTTCATTGAAGTATACACAACACGCGAACTTGAAGAAGAGTATATATACACTTCGACAATGTTGCAACAAACGCGCATTAGATTATCGACGAAGACGAAGTCGCGGATTAAAAGACTTAATCGTGAAGAAACGTAAAGTGGATTTTTTGGATCTTGAATTCCCCAACGGAATGCGGACAAGACCGCGATCCTATGATATTCTTCCTACGGAAACGTGATCACGCGCGTAATTCGTTTCGATTCCCGAGCGGGATACCGAAGATATGTATTTCTGGACCGGCAGCACTTTATGTACGTACGTACTTACCTATCTACCTACCTATCTACCTACGAGGAAAGGCGGTTGCCGGTAATGCAATTCCACGTCGCGGGACGAGAGCAAAGTTCTGCTTGCCTCCAGATATACGCATTCCTACTCCCTTCTCCCTCAGCGTCGCGATGCTGCACGCCGGCATCAGGCGACCGGATAATGCCGTATGAGAAGCACCTCGTTTGGAAATGTAATATAACCGGAGACATCGGAACAGGAATGCGCTTTCACGTGCGAATACGCGGAATGGAGACGTCGCCGCGTCTAAGTAAATGAAAATTGAATTCGCGGTGTAGACCTTCGCGCACACATCCGCATAGTTTCCGCTTCTGTTACAGTCGCTTTTTCTGGTGACTGATGCGCACGATAATAGAATGAGCGATTGTGTGATTTTATTAAGTCGACGATACTGCGTATAAAATAATGTCCTACATCGCAAAATGTATCTAGCGAAAGATAAAAGCGTATATTTGTAAATACCTACATATATCCATCAATGAAATAAAGTGTGCTGTTCTCTGTTGATACGATAATTAGCGCTTAATATGATTTAGTTCATTTAGAAGATAAAAGGTTCAGAAGCTTCGCAATAACGAAATGACTGACAAAGCATGCGTTGTCGGGAAACTGTGATATTACAAGGGGAGATTCCGAGGTTTGATTGACGGCGGTCTCAGAGCAGCGTGTTAATTTGAGAGATGGCCACATATCTGCAAGAGCTTCACCTCTAAGCGAATGACCAGCATGTTCTTCGCACATAATAACTTTATTTCTCTTGCAGATGATTCAATTTATCTCGAACTGTTTTACTTTATTTTGAGAAATTTATTTTCTTTTTCTTTTTTTAATGTAAAAAAAAGAAAGAGAAAGCGCTTCGGAGTATGTTCTGGACAACAAGTGGCCGATATCAACGTTGTATCACGATACGCGTTTCATATGCCGTCGGTAACATCAAGACGGTACATAATAATCCACGATGCTGGCAATAGACTGTGCAACCCACTTTACGTACACACACACATACACATTGTATCTATAGATTCTAGCTTAATTACAATGCAAGGGAACGAATATGTAGGTCGATCCTCTCTCGCTTCACACATTCTGCTTCCGAAAGCATAGTGTTCGTCCATAACGAACAGATTTAGATATTTATTTCGTTCTCCATTATAGATACGAGAGAGAGAGAGAGCTATGTAACGGTGGGACATCAGTACAAATACGATAATTCTATCGATGACTTGTACGGAAGTTACTCTGTTGATCAGTAGAGAGGATTACCGGAACGGACGGTCGACTACGGATTTGATATAATTTTGTCCTGAATCTCAATAGCTCAGGTGGCTTATTGCCAGATTAGCGCCGGATTCTACAGAGCTATAATTTATTGCGTAACGCATTTGGCTCCCTGTACCGATCGTGCGCGCGTCATCCATTGATTTCGTACAAACTTCTACCTATATATTCCTGCATTTGACGATCGAAATATATTTGACACGCGTTCGAGTTCATGAGCGCACGTATGGTCCTTTCTGTAACGGACTAGCGACGCATTCATTTTGGCGTATTAATTAATGTCACGTCCGCATAGAATTATTGGAAATTTCTGCACGATGTAAGCGCGCGAGCGAGCAGTCATTAATTGCGCGATGTTACGTGAGTATAATTTTGATAGGAAAAATTAAGAACGTGCTACATACATAAAATCACAGGTTTTTTTTCTCAGAAAACATCGTCGGAAAATGTTAAAAAATGTGCTTTCAATGTTTTTCTCACAGAATAAGTGAGTGTAGTCTTGAAATTATAAGTAAGTGTAGTGCTTTAGAGGCACTCTGATTACAAAAATCATCGAAATAATCAAAGAAGTATATAGAAAACAAACGAGTGCAATTTATTACTTAAAATTCCTTCGAATGTTTGCGCAGCAAAATTAGAATGTGACTAAAGCATCATATTTTTTAATATTATTATATATATTCCTGCAAAATAAAGAGAAGAGAGAGAAAGAGAAAGAGAGAGCACTCAAAATCTATAAAACATCCTTCTCGTATTATACATAATCTCGTATATCAACTAGGCGATGACAAGAATAAAGCTTTAAACAAGTAATTTTAGTTTTTGAATATGTGAAGTGAATATTATGTACAGAATGCTCCAAATATTACAACATTAATTACTATTTTCAAGTGTATACAAATATTTCACCATTTTTGCATATTAACTTATACGACACGTAAACACGTAAAGTATATTATTTTTTTTATTTACTTTAAAGTGTAGAGCTTTCGCTAATATTTCAAATTATTTTAAATGTTCATTCTGTTGTTGAAACAAAATATTAAACTTTTGAGAAACGTTGAAACAAAGTTAAAATCTTTCGATTGCAATGTTTATAACACGTCAAGTGAGACCTATCTTCAATTGCGCGGATTTCCGAACGATGGCTCGCATTTCGATCAACAGAGAGACATCAATTAAGGCAATTCGCGCGCGGCAACTATAATCGTGTGACGCGTATTTCGGCCGTGACATTATACAATTTGCGCGTGCAATAGTGGAATGCGCACGTACATGCGGTGGAGCTGCGTGTGACCGCACAACTCACGCACCTTTCTGCGTATGCAAATATAACCGCGCTGCTGCATTTGCATACCACGGATTCCGCCACAAAACTGTCCTTCGATCGGACTCTGTTCAAAAAAACAGATCGGACATTTTAAATATGTAATCTCGCCAGAACTTTTGCATTTACATATACCAGTTCTCTACCAATTGTGTGTATGTCTTTCTCATTGTTCATGAATTATGGCCTTCCTCGGATATCTCTCTCATAAATATACACACACATTTATCAATGATTTTTTGATCAACAAACGTATATAGTATAAAAATACTTTTACGCGTAATATTACTTATTATATAATACATGTCTATATTATTTTATAATATGTATTTCACATTCTATTTTTTTTCCACTGAAATAATATTTTTCTTCAAATTTTATATATATTTTTTAAATAATTTTCTGGCACAATCTTGATTAGACGTGAACATATGTAAACATGATTTACTTTTCTATTACCTAAAAAACGATAAAATGTTAAACGAGTTTTCGCACGCATTACGCCGTAACGCATTACTTGCGATGTTAAAGACACTTCAATCTTTCGTTTCTCAAAGTTACAGAACCTTACATTACGCTGTCGTGGATAAAGTGATGTATCGCTTCTTTTTGTGATAAACTCGAAAGGCGTAATACTTCAAAAGAAAGAAGAGAGGTGAAAGGTACCAATCAATTATAAGGCAACGTCTTTTGAGTAACTTCCATCGTGTTCTAGGAAAGTCCATTATTCGACGATTTGAAAACAATTATGCGCAAGAAGATAAGGAAATCTCATTGCGCGAAAAAAGACCAATAAAAGAATAATGCACGAGCTTCGCATCGGTAAGTATTGTAATAGTAATGCAGCGGATGCGCCGCATCGGTTACGAGATCGAACCATATCAATTTCGCGTTACCAGCTAGCAGTGGGAAGAACACGTGGCACTTAGAACCGATATCGATAATCGGTGAGTGAATTAATGTGAGAGAAACATTTTCACAGGTAACGTGCTCGGTATCATCGCTCGGGAGACAAAGAATGAATTTCGTCCGCGAATGTTCGTTAACGCAAAGGCTTCCACAAATGTGATAAATCGCTCTTCATCCTATCGTGTAATTGTCGCGCAAACCTGACAAATCTCTTCTTCTCACACACACTACGAACACAGTACGAACCGAAAATTAATATATTTAAATCCAACAAATGCGTTCTACCGAGCTGGTGCGCTTGAGCGAGCGCATTATTTCCTCGGTTCTTTCTGCTCTTCCCTCTTTACGTTATATGCGCCGGCGCAATCTACGGTTTCGGAGTTTCCTCGATGGATTTTTGGATTACCGTGAGACAAATGACTACTGTTCCTCACGGGAAAGTATAGAATACTGTAGAACTGCGATTATCCGGCCAATTCCGACAAAGAATTAGCCCAACGTCGGTGGAAATTCTCCTCTATTACCAAAGTCCACCTTGGAAATTGATAGAAAGATATTACAAAGCAGCTTTAATAATCTTAAATATTTACAATAGAAATCTCTTTATCGAAATGAAATTAAAAAGCGATTAAGTGTCAATGTCTGCGTCTTTTATAAATTTGTAAAACTTGCGTTTCACAAATAAATTTATGACAAAAATGCACATTAAATTATTATTAATATCATAAACTTTGCTGATGATCAGTATATACTGAAAGACGCTTAACTAAAGATGAGTTTATGCAATGTAATCTTGATAATCATACTAGATAGAAACATTTTCTTTGTATATATTTGTATATATTTTCCTGTATACGAGACGATCATCAAAAGGGAATTGTGTAAACGCTCGCTTTAAACGATACGATATCCTCTCGTTCGGCGTCTGCCGGCCGGATTACCATGTCCACGCTTTACTTTAGCGAGAATTAACGAGCCGAGGGGTAAATAAGCACTCCGCTTGCGATTCACGGGCTGGTGTTATACGAGCCCTCGCCTCATAAAATCCATAAACCGCCGCCACGAAGCGTAAAGAAACGAGCATGCCCGTGAAAATTCCGCTATCCGATCCCGAACCCGACTTTTCTAGGCTACTTCGCTGGGTTTGCAGAATTTTCGTATGTGTGTACGAGGTTTTCTCTCTTTCTCTCTATTACACGTACGTGATACGATGCTAGATCTTGATAGAAGATGTACTTACGTGTATAAGTATACAATGTACTTCTCAATACTAACATATCTTGGCCCGTTCACTTGCATATTTTTTGTTCGAAATAAAAAGTTGCTTTTTAAAGTAAAATCTTTTTAGTCTCTCAATATTTGTTATATTTCTTGTAAAATTTTTATTATATATTTATTAAGGAAGAGGATTATTATATATTTATTAAGAAAGAGGAATTGATTTTGCAGAAAAATCTCGCTGAATACTCAAAATACTTCATTTTTAGTATTCAGAAAATATATTTATTATAACTTAGGGAGGAAAGTTTATCGAGCGGTTATGGGACACCTTACGTAGAACATAAAGTAAGCCATACCATGAGTATGAGATATATGTATATGATACCAAGGTAATCCTCGTGCCATATTCGCGAGATTCTTGAAAAATGGATCGGTCCGTCGCCGCGCGTATAATATCGCTCGTGGCAGTAATGTCCGTAATGGCAGCTAAGGCGATCATAAAATGGTCACTATGCCGACAAACATAACAGTAAATCACGATCTCGTCGGCACGATTACATTCGCGATTGCGTTGTCTAACGGTCGAGAGAAACGAGGGAGATTTATTCGCGAAAGGATCTCAATTAGAGCGCGTTGTTATAAACTAAATTTACAAGCGACAACGTAACGAACACACTCAGTGTTATTTCATTATAAATTCAACTTCTGAAGTAGACGGCTGTAATACAATGAAATTGTTTGAAATGTATTTCAAACTTGCTGTGATTAAAGATCGTTATTTGCTCAGTCATTTTGGTCAAATGGCGCGGCGACTAGCGAAAACTTTGGCAAACATTGCTTCAACGATACGTATTTTTTCAGCTATATACATATTTGACCGTCGCCGAAAAAAAGAGAAAAATCGAAAACTCGAAGAATAAAAATTCTATGTACATTTCGAGCTGTGTAGGTTGGACCAGCAGCAGCGAAATTCAATTCGCTCTTTCACAATTGTTTCGCCGGTAACAGTTCGCTTTCGCCGCCGGAAAGGTCTTTGAGCCGGAAGAGATTTCGGCTATTTAGCCGATGGCGAAAGGACAGTTAAACGATGGGTTAACTTCGAGGGCCGTACCGTAGGGAACCGACTAATACGGATCCTCACGCTAATGCATTAAGCTAATCTTCCAAGTTTGTACAAAAACTTCACTCGATACGAAGAACCTGAGAGTTTAAAGATCGTCCGGAGTGAACTTCTCAACAGCGCGTTGGAAAATTGGCTGCGACTGCAATCAGCACGAGTACTATCGCTTAACCTTTTAACGATATCCGTTTTCATGATACTTCAACCCCTTAGGGCTCGGTTCTCCATAAAAGACTTAATAAAAACTAATCACAGTGCAAAGTGTGACAATAAAAAAAATGTAATAAACGTTGGAATAAAAAAAATGAAAGAAAACTTCTCATTCATTAAATTTGCTATTAAAACTTTATTAGAGTTTAATACTTCATATAGCATTCGTCTCAGAGCAATGAAAGGGTTACCCAGTTTCCATGGAGACGCCAAATGAAACAAAATGAAGAAGCAGTCAAGAGCGAACTGCTCAATATCGAGTTACTGAAAGTCAGAGAACTGCCGAAGTCGTCGCGAAGAATTGCATGAGCGATGGCGCTATGAGAATAACCCGAGACCTTTGTGATATAATTGCAAGATAAGGACGAACTCTTGTTCGCGATAACAGAAGAAGACGCGAAAGAGCCGGTCTTCGATGAGTTACCACGATTTCAAAATAAGAGACAAAGACATGAGACGTATTACATTTTATCTTCGCTTTCAACTATTCGCGCAAACACGATTCGAAAACTATCGATGTAATTCCACTTTCATTCTTAACATAATAATATTGATAATAATTGAATCACTTCGCTCTCTCTCTCTCTTTCAAAAGAATTAACTCCCTTCGAAGATTAAAATCAAATAACTCTCAAGGAATGCCAACTGACAAAGTCATAATAATTGATATGGACCACTCGAACGTCTTTCATTTCACATGCAGAGAGATAGACGCGCATACTAAAAGGATCACCGATCTCGTAACGCAGACATCTTCCATTCCCATTCTTCCTACGACTGGTCGCTTTTATCTTCGTATCGGCATCGTGCCGCAACGGAACGTGATAAAGCGGGTTTCGCGCGAGAAAGGGTTCTTTGTCCGACGAGCAATGCATTATTTGTGCGTCTATCGATCTTCGGTCGTGACGAGATCTCCTTCGCACTCGCCGCCGGCCGGCTTGTTCGTCGGATCAGCGATAAACGTAATTTCTCTTACCAAAGTCACGTCAATCTCGGCGAAGGAGGATTCGTTTTTAATCTTTATTCTGCAGTAGTGAAGATATTTATAATCTTATATTTAGATACGAGATTTTTTTTAATAAACCGAATGATTTGAGATACAAGTATTCGCTGCTTTTATTTTCTTTGACGTCTATTCTGATAAAACATTCTTTGTATTTTCACATGTGTTGAAACTTGTATTTCACAAACGTTTGATATTCGATACGCGCCGATATGGTTTATTTTTGTTACACGTGATGTCCCCATGTTTTTTATATATGCTACCTCAGATAAACCTATTTATAAGTCTAGATTTTTTTCTTTTTTTAAATAACTGTTGTTTATTTCAAATGTTTTCCAGATACTTTGTGTTCACGTAACGCTAAAAGAGAGCTTCGAGATTTCGCGCAAGAAAACAAACAAACAAAAAAAACATTTTTTACATGTGAAAAAAAGCGAATCAAAGATAGATATTTCACTTAATTTTGTAATAAGATGAAATCACTGTCGTACATGACGGACGGGTTTCAATCGGGCAGCGGACATGTAGATTCCATGAAAGAAAACATTGATGTCCAACCGAGACAAGTTTCTCTCGTTTCCGGATGTAGCAGTTAGTTTCAGTTCTCAGCAAACTAACTGCTACATTCAGGAACAAGAGAAACTTGTCCCCGAGTGGACACGAATGTTTTCTTTTCGGAACTAACATTAGGAAGATTAAAGGACAATTCGGTCCTCATTGCGAGAGGATTAAAATCACTCTCGCAAGCTCTGCAGGGTTTCCTTCTCTACACTTCTATAATTTGCGTTACTTCTTCGGGTGCGGTAGATATAGTACTTAGCAGCATCCGCGTCGTTGACGAACGCATTAACATAATCCCGTTTCTTGTGGAATCGACGGGTACGAATCAGCACGCGAGTTGAATTTTGGGATGCGAGCAAAAAGACGATTAGTTTGTTCATCCGGTTCACTCGGTCTAATGATCATTTCGAGTTTGATGATCAATCTTAACTGATCCGAAGAAACGAAGTAATTTTACGCGGTCGATTAACCCGCATTGATTCCTTTCGATTTATACATATACACACACACATATACATATATTTCGGACTAAATTTTGTGAAATTTTGTGTCACTTATTGCTCGATTTATTCCGTAATCGTCTGGATGCGGATTAATCTCGATGCGTTTCATAAAAATGTCGTGAGCGATTTTGTTCTTGTCGGTGACGAGGATTCAATAGAAGGGAAGCTATAAATCCTGAGTATCAAAAATGTCAAGTCTTAAAACAGAATATATCTTATTAACCGCATCAATAGCCGATATCAGAAGGTCTCGAATTTTTTTCTTTGCCTTATCGGTGATCGTTAACATTTTTAGTGCTCTTTGGTACATCGTGGGACGATATACTTGGGACCTTGAAAATCTTCCGTTTTTCGACAATTTCCGTGCCACGGCTTCTCGCCAAACTTAACACAAACGGTTTTACATTTTGTCGGCTTATCCGCGAGCTATGAGCTGAATCGCGCCGAAGATAACTCGACCTAAAGAAATAAGAATTTCGAGAACAGATATGTGTATATATGTGTCTGCGAATCGGATTGAAGATATAAATCCGCGGATAAGAAGAGGCACAGAGTAAAGACGTGCACTGTAAGACACTCTTACGGTATCGAATGCTCTAATCTTGAATAAGAAACAGACAGGGGGAGAAAGCCTCTTTCGAACGAAAGAGAAGAGAATTACTGCCGGTGGCCACCAGACGTACCGGTACACTTGAATGAAACCGACGAGGAAAAGCCTCGAGAGAATAGAAACATTACTTTCTTGAAGATGGGGAATAACATTTTCGAGGAAAAATGGCAAGAAAACTAACTGATCGAAGTGCATGTATAAAAGATACTTTAGAAGTCGCGCATTATCACAAAATGAGAAGATATTGGTTCCAATTATAAATACAGTGCTGTAATATTAGAAATAACATGTGTATCTTCTCTCATAATATTTTTTTCGCAAAATTATCTCTCTCGCGCGAGAAAATCTCGCAATCTTTCTTTAAAAATTAATTATACTCGCCTTTATTTAATCTACATAAAAAGAAATATAATCTGAGTGGTATCATCGCGTTGCGGTACTCGTTAGCAGTTTTCAGGTATAGAGTGAAATTACAGTCGAGGATGAACAGACGCGATCAAGGTTTGCGCGGAAGAAGCTCGGAAAGGCGGAAGAGAGAATCACGGGGTTAGATATTACTCGGTACCGGAGTCGCTTGCCAACTGGCTTTGATACATTACCGAGCGATAATCCTATCTGCGCGCAAAGCTAGAACAACGATACAACGGGTGCAACTGGATGCCATGTCGACTCCTTGCACCTACAATATGCATCTAGTCTGTCTGCTCGCGCAGGCGAGAGTTGTGTGTCTAAGATGCTTATAGCGCAGAGAAATAAGCGCCAGTGTATGCACACAGTGTCATCCGTGGTAAAAGCCTAAGATGGAGATCCGTCAGCAAAAGAAGAGCAGTCTTGCTAACAATGATTACAATGCGACTCGTCGAAAAAAAAACATGTTACGTAAACAAAAAATTGTCACACATAAAAAAGTCACTTTAGTTTTATAATAAAACTAAAGCAAACTTCTAAAAGCAATTTGCTCATTTTTTAAACAAAACCTTAAATAATCTGTTTTTACAGACGGTAGTGGCTTAGTATAGATGATGTACGATATTTCATAGATATTTTTGCAAAAATCAAAAGAAATCATAATGCAAACTATAAACTATAAACATCAATTGATAACATTGTTGGCAACAAGCTTTCCTGTATCTCGCATTGCGTCTCAAAACCAGCAAAAGATGAGCGTTGCATATTGCAGTTCGAAAAATTGATTCTAATAATCTTTTCTTCAGGAGAGAGAGAGAGAGAGAGAGAGAGAGAGAGAGATCTGGCTGTGATCAAGTAGAAAAAAATGAATAGAAAAATTCGAAGTTCTCGATACATACCGATACGTATGGCCGTGCACGGATTGCCTCGGAGCTGTCCGACGAAATTGCATCCGGAATTTCAATATAGCGCATATCATATTTCAGCCTTAAAACGCCGGCAGCGCTGTCCGGGTATTACTTTGAGACTCCGTGGCCGCGGAAGCCGACTTTGCCCGATTATAGAGATTCTGACTGCGGTAAGATACACGCGCGCAGGTAAAGCACGGGGGAGAGATCGAAAGATGCGCGACCATTTCCCTCCTTTCCTCTCTTTCCACGGTCTGATCCTTTTACCGGGGCGGAGCAGCCTGCAGGGGACATTAGACGGTTTTCGCTCAGAATAAATGATCAAAAGATAACTCCGGATTAAAGCTGTCGCTCGCCCGGTGGCGACACGCTCGCGTTCATACGCTCCGCTACCCCTGATGTTGCGCTTTTACAAAGTGATTTAATCAAATTTTCAAGTCGGCGATGCAATTAATACGCATTTGCTTGTGTTGAAAGCCGTGTGTTGCGCGCGCTTTATCTCTGAACTTTTCCAAATTCTCTCTCAGATTTGGAACTGATTCCAGTTCCAAATTAATGAAAATTTAACGAACGACCGAAATTGCGTCCGTGTGATTTAAGTTCGATTAAAAATAGAGAAAACGACAGTTTATTTGATCAATTTCAAATGGTGCTCATTTCAATTGTTAGTTACTGAATTTATAGATATAGTGTCTATTCTCTTGTGAAATAAAGAAAGATAAAAACTATACTCTGTGCTGAATATTATTTTGTCGTCTTTATTTCCCGCTAGAAATGTAGGCACGTAATAAAGACATAAAATTCAATAAAAGAAATATAAGAAATATGATACAGAAATGTTCAGTAATTATTGCGCACTTAATACGACATGTATATATAATAATGAGTTTAACTAAAATACTTTTCTTTCCATAAAAACGTCTAATAGAATATAATTATTAATAGCTACATATATAACAGTGCTAGATAATAGATTATGAGCTGGTTATTCTTTCAAACTGCGCACTTTTTTTAACGCACGTCGGAGAAAAAGAAAATTATCGTGGTTTGGAGGCGAGAAAGACGAGAGAAATTAATGTCTGTTCGTTAAAACGGTTTGTGCTCACGTCGTAGAATTTAATTACTAGTGTGAGTATAAAAATAAATGAACGGCCACGAGAAATGTCGATTTAACGAGGAAGAACAAGCATATCACTATCGGAACACACCGACGATGTTCGTCATTAGATGGAACGACTTTTCGAGCAATTTTCACAATATCCTGCGATCTTCAAGAATGATGACGACGATCGAAACGCTTTTTTTTCATTAATGAAAGATATCATAAACGAGTTCCAAAGTAATCTTTCGCCAAGTGCACGTCCCGGAGCACGGAACAATTTTCTTTCGTTTGAGTTTACTCGCTCACGTTTATCGAGTGAAACTCTTTCTCTCTCTCTCTCTCTCTCTCTCTCTCTGTCTTCGCAAGCAAAAAATTCTCATTATGACTTATCCGCGATCGACCGGCAAGACGTATACTCCGGAAATCGCATCGACGACAAAGATGATGAACCCGCGAAATCGACAAGACGATCGCGAAGACAGGGAGCGAAAACGTAATTCACGGGGATGAAGCTCGTGAATGCGGATCTCAGCGAGACAATAACGTCGTTTCCTCTCACGCTGGAAAGAACACGCGGGTAGAAGTAAACGAATCGGAAATTGTTAGAGAGCGCAGAGGAAAGACAGGGATTTCGCGACATTCACGCCACCGAGTGGATGGTTGTATAGCTTGACGGGAGGTGATTTATCGTTCGAGTAAGGAAAAGAAAGTTCTTTTGTTAAAGAAAACACGCGATGCGCCGCGGTATAAATGAAATCAGTTGCACCCGCGACTGTAACGAAAACATTTATTCTCCAAATTAAATCGGAAGAGAATGGTAGAGATTGATCTCGCGAGTTATGCGACACGTTGGTGGAAGATCTCGAGAGGATGTCTCGGTGATACCTCGTCGTTTATCACGCCGACGAATGGAGAGCTCGTGAAGTCCGGGAGATCGTCCAACATGCGGTGCTTGCATTCCGCGACCAAGTTCGCGTGAGTTGCGATGATTAATTTATAACCGAGGCTATGTATGTTACAGACGGTATGTTGTCGATGTGCGAAACGACCCTAATCACATTAGGTGTCATGATCGATTTATGATAGGATCGGTCATTCTGTTTCGTTCAGCTTATATAACACCGGCAGTACGAGCTGCAGCGCTCGCAACATTCACGTCACGCTTATCTTGCTTGGCGTATTACGAGCTCGCATGTACATTATGATAATAGAAGCGAGCTGGCTAATTAATCGATCCATATGTAACCGCTTCCTACCGACCTCAACCAATTTCAGTTTGCATTATTCCATATTTATGTCGTGCAACCTCTGTACATCAAAACGATTAATTTCTGCGTAAAACTGAACCTTATACTGTACATATATTCGTCTCGTAATTATTTTCTGCTGAATTTTCTGTTTTATACAAATAAAATCAATTGTACAAATGCATAGTTTATATTTCTTTTCGCAACAATATTTAAATTAAAAACCAACACACATTTAATACGACATTTATATTAATCGCGGAATATATTGGTGTGTTGTAGTGTGCCATTTGCTCCGAAACGGCGTGGCGGCAATTTTTGGACCGCAGAGCGCGCACACAGCGTCTCACGTGCAAAGCATTTGCGACACCATGGAAATTCCACACTTGGAGACACGCTGGGACTACCGGCTTAGAAGGCAGAGCTGTCTCGTCAACCTCTATCCACACCCTACCACTTTATCCAAGGTACGTACACAAACTTGTGGAATAATAGCCTCATTAAAGCGACACCCGTTTCGTAGGAAATCTGCCTTCATGACCTCTCGCCTACGTTCTACGGATTCCTCGCCTCTCGTAGTTGTTTTGTCTCTTACGAGTCTCTCTCATCAACGAACAAAAGTTTGGTTTTTCTCCGTAGCTTTTTTCATAGACGTGACGATCGTCACTCTCAATCAAGACAGTTTTTACCCGAGCAGTTTACGTTGTAATCTCATCACAGAAGTAAGACAAGAATTAATTTGAAAAACGTCAAATTTATCGTGGAAAGAAAATTCGTTGTTTTATAAAATTAGATCAAGACTTTACAGTTATATAAAATATTTTTATACATAAAACGTAATACGTATAATTTACTTACAAGTTATCGTAAAAAAAACAACACAGATTTAAAAAGCTACTTTAGACGCGAGATGAAATCCAATCAATGAAATAAAAAATCATTTTTTTCGATTTGCTCGCGTTTTTTATCGAGCAGCGCAGAAAAGATTGCCAACCAACGCATTCGCAGCTACAATCCAGTTGCATCCACGAGCATCGGATGGTGTTTACCCACAGCGCAGCAGTTCTGAACTTAACGTAAAAGAACTGAAACTTTCTGAATTTCTCTTAATAAACGCAAAGTTCCCGGAAGGAGCGCGAGTTAAAAGTCCCAGGTCGCGGGTTTGTGTATAGCTCTCGGGGCTTTTGGGTTAACGAGAGTTCTCTTTCTGCCTGCTCTCGTCATCTCATGAATCCTCGCACGACTCCTTTCCTCTTCCCTTCACTAATATTTGCCACTCGCGAATACTTGCACCTTGCGCGACATTACGCTCTCTTTCTCTCTTCCTTCGCTCTCTCTGTCGCGTCCTCTCTCAATATTTGCCACTCGATTTGTTGTCCTCCGTTTCACCGAGAGCGTGTTCCGCTTATCCTTCCTTGTATAGGACATGCAATTCTGCTTATCGTTCGTCATTGAGTTTCTCTTTTATTTTACGAAAGGACTCGCATGCGGAAATAACGGAAAATAAATATCCGCGGCTGCGAGGCTGCACTTCGCGCTTCAAACGGGAGAACAACTGTGAAAAAGTCGATAAATCCGCTGCTGCGAGCAGATAAACCGCGCAAGAGATTTTCCAGAGATCTGAGAAAGTGAGATGTGACATTTTTGTCTGTTATATATGCGTCAAAAAGTGCTTCTTACTTACATCGTATAAGCCCATCTTTGATTATTTAAATATATATATATATATATAAACTTGTTATAATTATATGAGTTTTATTTAAATATACAATAAATATAAGAAGAAATAAACAAAATAAGATTTTTTATTTTCACGATAAATTTCTCGTAAACTTTATGGATTACGTTTACAATATTGATGGTTTGATAATAATTTGCGGTCGCGAACGTTGCTTTGACATCGTCAATCAAAGGGCTTTGAACAGTGTTGCACAAAGGACACAATTTAAAAGCCATCACATACCTCAAGCTGTCCGCTATTTTCCCCTTTCACTTCTCTCTGTCTCTCTTTCTCTTCCGCCAGAGTAAGAATTTCAATTAGAACCTACTCATGTGTCACGCCACTGAGCTTCGAGCAATTGTTAAAACACGAATTTCAATATTGCCATTTCAATGTGGCAAAATATTCCGATAAACTCGTGATCGTTCGACGCAGCTCTAATTAGCATACATCTGTATTCGTACAAATATATCTGCATATTATTCAGTGTATCAGATTTCGTATAAAATACACGCGTATAGAATGTTCAAACAAGAAAATACGTTCTGTGAGGACGTAAACGTTATAACAAATTAGTGTACATTTCAATTAATAGTATTATTAATATATAGAAGTATTAATATATAGAAGTAATATATAATATATATTTCAATTAAAATATAGTAATAATATAAAAAGAAATTAATTTTTTGTTGATTGATACATTTATAAATGTATGAATAGCACGCGTTTGATTTGTTGATTTGAGTAACGGTATTACAAAAGAACGGTTGTGAGAAAGACACTCATACTGATTTCTTGCTTTGTAAAATCCCGTGTTTGCACAATGAAATGCGAGCGCGCAAGACGCGAAGGACACAAAGAAGCTGGAAACATTTAATAAGCTTTCGCGTTCTGAGGGTGATAAACATCAGGTTTCCTCAGTCTCAGATTTCCATTGTGAGTCTAGTAAAGCGAAGAGAAGTAGCTTACGTCGCCAGTTATTTCACGGCGCTAGGTGGGGTTGGTTTTCTCTCGCTCGAGTTCTTTTCTCGTCGGAGAGCTTCGCCATTTCCAACGGCGAAAATGCAAAATTCACTAGGAGAGCAGCAGCGTCCTGATTAGAGTACTCGACGAAGGGAAAGGAAAATCGAAGAAAGGCGGAGAGTGAGCGAACGCCGGCGTCGATTCCGTCAAACGAGCGACAGCCTCATTCAGTCAACCCGACGACGGAAATATTTTACTTTCCGGTACCATCTTACGTGCGGTTCAAAGGAACCGAAGACGATTGCTGGAAGCTGACGGAAAGATGGAGCAAAAAGAAGCCCAACCGTCGCAGTGAATCTCTTTGATTCGTGTCGAGCGAGAACGCGAGGATAACTTTAATACTCTTCATACTGTAACTTCTCGCGCAACAAATTATTATTATAACAAATGACGCATTATTTCAAAAATAATAACAAAATAAAAAGGATATAATCGTAAATGTTTATTTGAGGAACATTTAATAAAAAATTTAAATTTTTTTTACTCAAACGTCTGTGTTTAGCTCGTAAAGAGAAAAAAAAGACATCTTTGAATTATATTTTATTTCATTACTAAATATTTTAGGTTTTAAGTAGTAAGTTAATATATCGGTTTTTAAATTTCTAATTTACAATTCTGCAAAAAATTAATATCAATAAGTTTTTTGTGAATAAAAGTGGAATACATTTTAAGAGTCTTTCTGCAGAAATAATAAAACATTTGCACGATAGTTCCGGTGTTCGAAATGTCTCTAATCGAGAGATCGCAATTATCACGCGTTTGCGAGCAAAGACGAATCTCTCTTTGAACTTTGGAACGCCTTGTATCGCCCGTGTTCAAATCGAATTGTCAGGTATTTCGATTCGCATTCCTATACGGACGTGGCTCGTTCCTTCTGGTCTGTGCTTTTCGATCCTAGCGGAAGAAAATAATCCTTTGTAAGACAGAGAGAAAGAGAGAGAAAGAGAGAGAGAGAGAGAGAGTCATCAAGAGAAAATATCTTTTAATGTCTCTTTTACCGATCGTCAATGAAAAAAGAGAAAAAAAAAGAACCGAATTTTTTATTTTAAACCATGAAATAATAATACTCAAGTCGCAAGATAACAGGCATTATGATGATATAAAGGGCGATATGTCGGTGTTAATGAACCGCGAGAGGTGCAATTGCCATTACCGCAGCAATGATTTAACAATCTTCCCCGTGGCCGATAATGGACCGGCTTCTCCGGTGGTCTCCGAGCCAGCAGCCAGTTGTGTATGGATCGGTTGAATCAGCTGCTATGTTGCCGATGGAATTCAATTTGTACCGTTTCCTAGTCGAGCCTTTGCTCGTTATGTTCTACTGTGCCACTTCGTCCAGTTCACAATATCGGCATTACTACATCGAACCCGGCTTTAAACATCCAAGAATCATATAATATAATCGTTTTTTTTTTTTCACTTCATATACTGATACGTATCTCAAACACAGCCTCGATATATTAAATAACAGAAAAACCGACTTTTATTTTTACTGACAAAGAAAATTCTGCATTACATAATTATTATTTTAAGCAGTGTGTGAACGAAATAAACATTCGCTTGTATCAATGAAACAAGCGAATGTTTATTTCGATTTTATTTCTCGAAGTGGTTACTAATGCCATTCAAAGAACGCACTCAGAGAATCCAGCACGTAGAGCTGGCGCGATTGAAAGCCGATTGCGCTTTCTCCTCTTTCTTCCGTATTTAGCCGATTAGCTATTTACTTCCGTTTCCTTCTTCACGCGGTTTCTTCACACTCGTTTGGCGATCTCTCGTAGCACGCGGCTCTCTTTTCACTTCCGTGTCAGTTTTTTTTCTTCCATCGATGGAAAACGTATCGAGAGTAAATAGATTGCATTCTCACGTATTCTCTGACGCGGCGATGAGCGCTTCACTTGCCGATCGGCAGATAACGATCGAGTCCGGACTAATCAGCTTGATCGTATAGAAGAGCTACACACTTAACTTCTCTCAGAATCTCGAAGTTTTTCGATTTGTTGAGCAACGATTTATTCTTACGATATCGAAAAAGTTACTTTTCAAGAAATTTACTTTTATTTACTTCTTAAAATGTACTCTCGGTTAAAATTTGATATGTTGCGGACATGGAATATGGCACCGTCGAATAAAGCGGTCGTGTTACGTCGAAAGTGAATAACTCCGTTGCGTCTAATACGTCAGACATAATCTTGTTTCGCGTTCGAGAAGAGAAGCGTAATCGAGAGAGAGAGAGAGAGAGAGAGAGAGAGAGAGAGAGAGAGAGAGAGAAGAGAGTGGAACACAATAGCGGGCACGTCGAGAGATTATCCGTGTTCGCGGCGGACTAAGCCGCTTGTTGCCGCGAGTTTCATCGTTCGTAATCGGCGTCTCACCTTCGCTTTTTGTCGTCATTTTGTCATTCCGCAGACAATTTTAATGTCGACAGTAACATTTGGAGTATACCAGGGCGAATCTGACCGAAGGCGAACGCACTTTTGCAGAAATGCCATGTGCGAACCTTGAAAATGCATTATTTACGAATGCATTAAGCGGAATTCTATTAAAAGCGGAATTAAGAGCGTCAGTTTTCCTCCGATTTTGCACATTTCTCTTTCTCTTCCTAATGCATTTCGAAAACTTCGTTGTCGAGTCGCGCGGAGAGAAGAGACGCTGTGGAAAATGCAAAGTATGTTCGTCGTGAATGGCGTTTCGAAAGAATGGAATAAGAGGATACTTTTGGCACTGTCTCAAGATAAAAATCGCATTCTAAATATAACACGTAAGAAACCCTCTGGTCGTGCATCATTATTCTATTTTATTGAGATTTGTTTTTACCATTGTATATATAAAATACATATCATATAAGCATTTAATCCCACGTAAAATAATATGAACAGAAATTACACATTTTGTAATTATATGTTTTGAACTTGTAGTACCGAAAGATTATTGGAAATTGCGCTAAATATATTATTAATTAATTAATTTACTTGTTTGTACATATATATATATATATATATATATATATATACACATATCTCATTGTTTAAAACTGCTGCCACAATCTCGATATCAATTCGGACGAGGGTTATTACAGTGAAATAGTTTTATTCGTTGTTATAACATATGCGACAAAGCCGCACGCACGTTGTAAAATTAGAAAAAGCAAAAAGCGACGTTGTTAGCGAGAAAAAAGGCCGATGCAGCGACAACGTGAGTTAGATTTTGTGGATACATTGTAAGCGAAATTTAATAGAATTTCGTTCCGTCGAGTGCAATTAACTAATACTGGCAGCATGAATACGTGTTATTATCGGAACAATTTTACTTCTGGTATACATGTCCTCACTGCTCGCCGTTTCATTACTCTCAATACATCAAACTCGCAATTTCGCATAGGTATAATGTAGCGCTGCCAAATGTTAACAGCGCGGCATCGATTGCAATTTTGTTCCGCACACAAATTCAATGCGGCTCACACTAATGATGCGGTGTGCGCGATTTCAAATTGACAAAGTCACGCTCGGTGTTAACAATGGCGAATTTTACCATGTTTAATGTTATACGCGAATTTTGTTTCAAAAATAATTTGTAGTTAATGTCATGATAAATATGTTAAAAATTTTATTTTATTATTTACATTATTTGCTTTATATTTACTGATATTACGAGGACGAAAGAATAAAAACGGAATTGTTGAAAAACGTGTACAAGAAAGTAGCAAGTTTTGTTTTTCGTCGAAAAGTAAACTTTCGATCTTCTGAGGTCATGACCGCGTTAGATTCAAACTTTCAGATCCAGCCAGAAGATGATAATCGACAACCGCAGACTCTGCTAACTTGTTATTTCCGGAAAGCCGACGAAACTCAAACTCGTGTGCGGCGACGCAGGAAGAGATGATAAGGACGCAGAAATATGTGTGTGTGTGTGTGTACATATATATATATATATATATATATATATATGTATATGTAATACATGTATAAATCAGACTAAGTAAAACTTCAATTTCCTCTGAAATTTTGACTTAATCACGTTTCTCGATCTTTTCTACTCATGAATGACGATTATCTTTTTCCGTTCAATTTAGCATTCTGAAACGCGATAAAACGCGCGATGAAATATATCGATTTGAAATAATGTTAAGATAACAATATTTTAAATGAGAAAAGAAGAGATGGTGATCATCAATCATCGAGTTCTCGATTTGTTATCGCGCGATATTCATGAAAAATCGATTTCAAAATTTTCTCACTAAATACAGAAAACTCAATGCAAGTGGCAAATGAATTTCGCACAGCCGCACGATATATACAAATGCGAGAGACGTCGATTCCAGAGCATGTATTTATCGCTTAAAGCATTCAAAAGTCATCAACGATCGATTAGAACGTAATAACACAAAACGGAAATTGAAAGCGGTTTCTCACATTTGTGATTAATGCCAATTGTACATTCTATATGTAAATTCGGCAATCAATATATATTTTCAATATGTTACGTGGTAACCAACTGTATCGAAATTTGATTTGATAATCACAATAGCATAATTTAACGCGTAAACTATTTCTTCACTGTCCAATTCTATTTTAACTATTGCGTAACACTGCGATTTAAAGTATAGAATATTTATGATTTTATGTATACATTGATTTACTTGTATCAAAAACAAATTACAAAATTATTCTCAAGGCAAAACAAAATAAAGTCGAGAAAGATATTTCATGATATTTGAAGTAACTCTCAATGAAAAACTAACAATATATATGTGTAGCAAGAAATCTCCTTTTCAAAACTGTAAATCACACACACACTTACACATTTAGCTGTATCTATTCGTTGCTGCATCTGAGGCTGCGATATTCTCGCTGATGCATTAAGAGCTTTATAACACCTGAATACAATCTCGCGTCGAAGCGAATTTCTCAGGATTTATTCTGAAATGAGAGCGGAAACTCGCTTGTGAAGAGCGTCTTGTGAAGAGAAGTAAAAGAGAGATCGCGCGCGGTATTCGGTCTAGCTGGCTAGAAAAATCATACAAGCTTGTAGAGTACAGTCGAACGTTCTTCCTCTTGCGATCTTGTTACAAGGAGACCGTCGGCAAGCGGTTCGTTAGTTGCGCTACCGCGAGTGTAACTACTATTTTACGTAGATCTTACGCGCGTAAGAACTCAATGAGAGAGCAAGACTCTTGATGGGCGCAAAAACCCGATACGTAAGCGTGTTATGCTTAAAAACTTTTAATTAGACGTGCGCACAAAAAGGTTCGCAAGAATCGCACCGAATGAAATGAGCAAAATCTACTCAAGACAAATTAAAAATCAAAATGTGAATATGCACAAGCAAAAACTTTTCTACTGTAATGTATATAAATTTAATCTTTTTACATCTCTGCAAAAAAATAGTTGATATAGCTGAAAAATTATCGCTTTATATTTAATATTTATGTACAAATACATTGTAGATTGTATTGTTGTAACGAAAACAGAGAACTAACGTGAAAATAAGATATCCAAAAGAGATGCGAAATTTCTCATGCGGAACTACAACTCGATATATCAATAATATTATCTTCACTGTCGCGCGAATGCATCTTGAATCGCGCTTAATCTAAGAGAGCTCCGTGAGCTCTCTTAGAGAATCGCGTAAATCGAGAGAGAGAGCTCCGTGTGTCGCGTTTCTCAGTTCGACAGAAAAATATGTCTGTGAAAAATGTGATATAGAGAACTTGTTCCGCGCTTTCAACGCTTCTTTCGGAGAAAAATGCATCTGGCGAACTCGCAGACATGTCGCGCCGAGGCGTTCGTTATGGAAAGCAGTACAGCATCGACCGTGGACATATTCTTGCGCGACAAGATAAAAGCATATGCATCCGCATCTTATATGCGCATGCAGGATGCGCTGGATTCACAGCCAATGCATGTAATGGAGTCCGATTTTTTAAATAAATTTGGAGATGAAATTGTGCCACGAAAACTGAGGTCATCGTTATAAAGTTGAATTTCTTTTTTGTTCTCGATATTATCATTCAATATTGCTATAAATAAATTGAATTCAGTCAAGAGCCATTGATAATTAACAAGAATTCGAGAGATACTCTCATCTATTCCTCGAAATTAAAACCTGATTTAAAGTTTTATCATTAAGTCTTCCTTTATTTACAAACTTAAAATTTTATTTTTTAATATATTCGTAACGTCATTACTTTACAAAAAATAATTTTATTGTTTTATTATATAAATGTTATGCTTTGATATAAAAAAATTCATTTTCAATTCAAAACCAGAATGTAAGAAGAGATGTGGATCACAACTTATACAGTACTTGTTCACCGTCGTGGAACGTGTTTGGTTGCAAACACGTGCTCGAAATGGCACCATAATTGGCGTGATAAATCTCACGTCACGCGCGAGTTCCGATACTATGATAAGACCTCACCACGCGGCAGCGGCGTAAGACGACTTAAATATTTCACCGTTGAAATATTTCCGTCCAATTTGCATCGGCCACAAGGTCCGCGCGCTCTTACACGAATGCGTCGCATCTCGTGAATACGTAATTTCGTCCACGCTACACCTCTACCTCAAAATATCTTTTGATCGTTTACAGAAACTTTTATCGCGATATTTCCACAAGAATCGAGTTTTCCGAGAAATGAAAAATATTTCAGAAAACGCGATCTCGGAGAAAGATTGATAGACTCGATTGCACAACAGCTGGGAGTTTGCTTTAGCTGGAAATTATGAGCAAAAATAACATTTCCGCTGGAAGAAAATATTTTTTATTATCTAAAATTGGATCTACAACTATCGTACGTGTCAAGACAAAAGAAGATCGTGGACTTGTAAACTTTTAAATAATTAAGATCAATTTTTTCACGGTTTAATGAAACTCGTCATAATACTCGCAAAAGACATCTATCTAGCTTCAAACGAAAGCCAGGATTTCGATCGCAGTTGTTGATTAGTTGTTGATTAAGAAGCGGACAAAATTATTACCACGCATTATTATCTCGCCACGAAACTCACTTAGATATTTTACAAGCATCGCCGGCTGCATTTTACGTCGTGCGCTACACGGATGTAATTTACACATCGATCCAGAATGTACCGCGATACACATTACTATGCGCAAAACACAACGAACGGAGCGAACGAGATTCTGGCAGCGGTCGGTGGAATTATTTGTAGGATACCAATCGGAGTTGTCGTTCGGCACGTGCAAATACGCGACGAACACGCCAGGCATATAGTTGCGATCAGATTCACGGAGTTCTGCGATTATGGAAGATGCACGAGTATACACCATTGTCCGACACCTTCCAATGTCGATCGATTTATTCCCTTTCCGAAACTAAACGGAGCGGCAATTTGTTATCGAAATTAGACTTGTTGTCATAAATTATATCGGTCTTGTTAATCTGGCAATAATTTTACACTACACACACACAAGCGGCAAATATTTGAAGAACGCTCAAAATTCTGACCAACTCTACATAATTTAACATGCAAAGATGTTTTTCGGGTTTGAACCGCGTTAGTGTCATTTTTATACCGACGTTTCGTGAACATTTCAGCTCACTTCATTAAGATTTAAAGAGCAACCTGATACTATCTACATAATTTATTGAGAGTTTGTTGTATTAATTTATATACTGCAATTTCGTATGTTTCTGTACATGTGTGTTTGTGTTTGTTTGTTTGTTTGTTTGTTTGTGTGTGTGTGTGTGTGTGTGTGTGTATTAACTTTACTACTTTTATAAATAGTAGCCATTATGTTTTCCGCAGCCGTAAACAAGTAAATAAAATGTGAATTATATATATTTTAATCATGCTGTTAAGTTATTTGAAACTTAATTTAACAACAATGCATTTAAATATGTTGTTTTGTTTATATATTTACAAAGTAAAAAATTTTAAAAAAAAGAAAAAGAAAATCTTAATATAAAAAATGCTTAATATAAAAATAATATTTAAAATTTATAATTACTCTTAACACAATTATAAATTGTGCGGAAAAAAGAATAGGTACAATGGCTATCGTTGTTGTCCGCGTACAAACTTGCTTTTGTTGGCGCTTAGGAGCAGCAATGTAAGCGCAGCATTAGCATACATTTCAGACGGCCAACTATACTATACATGCGATACTTTGTATCGTACTGCGCTATTAAAATTGAACAAACATTGTTTTTATATTCGATATAACGGTATTCGATAACGCTCGATGCAGTTTAATTTACGCGTAAAAAGACAGTTGTAAAGTCGAAATTTTAGAATGCAATAGTTATCTCCCCATCTATTTGCTCTAATCATCATACACTCAACATTTGTATAATAATTGCAGAATGCAATTCATTGAAGCACGTATATTTCGTAATTTTCAACAAATTTGCTGCCAAACACTTTTATACCGCTGACCTGTTAGACGATTAAGAGCATAACTTGCCAAATTCAGTAAATTCTCGCTTCGACAAAAACGAACTGTATATAATCACCGTATTATTAATGAACGCGATCTGGCTATTCGCCAGCGGCCGCTGTCTGCGCTTCCTGTGACAATTCGAACCTGTTAGCATCACAAATGGACAAGTAACGGGAGTCGACAACCCCGCCTGCCGTCACCCATTTTAACATGTAAAAAATGATCGAGAATAGTACACAGCGGCATCGTTGAAGTTTGCATTGTTGTTGATTTTTTGCACAGATTTGTGCAGCGCAAAGTAACGAGCAACGGATATGAATAACGAGAACACGTTTTGGTGTGTGTTGTAAAAGCACTATCTGCAAAATCGCACATCCTGCACGCGCGCAGCGTTTGTAATACATTTCATAGATGAGTTGATCTCGGAAGTGTAATAAGATAAGTTTTGAATATCTTGCGTTAAAGTAGATACATACATCGTAGCAATTTCCACTTGCATCCTACTTAAGTGTGTTCTCCAAGTTAGACTCGCATCACTTTCAAAGTAATTTTGCATTTTGATACGTACGCCTTCAAATGAAGGAGATGTAAAAGTCAATTACTATATTACGTATAGTGACTGAGAATCTAGAAAAGAGGCATATTTTATATACATATAAAAACAGCAGAATTCCGGTGCGGAATTCGAATTTTGCAAAGTGATTTATCCGTGGCGGAGGTGGAAGTTAAGGGTTAACGCAGTATTCTAGTAGTAGTACGTGACATTATGCGGTATAATTCTAAATGTCGAGATTATCCCGGAAGATCGTTATGCAACTTGGGCGATGGTTGGTTACTTTGCACGGCAAAGGAAGTGAAATTTCGAGACGGCCGCTAATATAAAATTTGGAGGATCGTAAGTTTGCGGGTTTGCGGGAGAAGAACGAGGTAAAGAGAGAGATTGATTGATTGATTGGTGCTTTATTTATAAAGGCGCTCTGGGAAAGACCCCTCAAGCGCACAAGTATACAAAGCAATTACAAAAGAAAGAGATAAGTAAATGAATCAGAATACAAAAATATAAA
>QVOB01013091.1:0-48302 GCA_014839585.1 Pseudomyrmex concolor
TGCCACTTCCATCAGATATTCTATCAGACGTGCTTACCTTAGATCTCCGCGTCTCACAGAGAAACCTTTACTCGAAGCCCGATAATTACGTCGTGTCGAGGCAACAATGAAATTTCCATTAGGCTTAGAGGGCGTAGCATTAACGAAAAGAGAGGGGGTCACGTTCGGAATCGGCTAAAAAGCGAAACAGGTCTTCCCGAAGAAACCACGCAGAAAGGGGCGCTGCTTAGGAAATAGACGGAGAACGCTTTGAAGTAGAATCTCCCCATCCAGTCTCGGTTGTACACGCTTCGGGTTCAAATGGATGCGAATAAACCTGCTCCGCCTATTTTCCGAGGGTCCCTTTCCTCTCCGACGTGTAAGAAGACTTGCGCGTAAAAGCAGAGGGAACGGACGTAGCGGGGGATTAGACGACTAGGACGAAGACTAGAATTATAAGAGTTTGAAGGGCGGTGTCGGCACACTAGATGCGGCTCAGTTGAAAAAAAATGCCGGATCTCGGTACTTTTTTTCTCTTTCTCTCACTACGAGCGAGGTAATAAAATAACATCCCCGACGAGCGAGTCTCCTCGTCTTAAACACCTCGTCCTTCGGCGAAGTGCTCTCTTCTTACTCCGGGGAAAGGAGAGAAAACGAGCTCGACCGAAGAAGTTAAAGTTTTCCCGCCGGAAACTACACTTCCCTGCCTCCGGCGCGCCGCGTACACTTCGCAAGCCCCGAGTTTTAATCAGTTTTACCGGCTCCCTGATTCGTCGGCCCGGGATTATTGCGATTCTCTCGATTTTTCGTTATCGGAGCGGCGGAAACGTGAGGGGGCGCGGCAAGAGAGAGAGAGCGGCCCGACAAGGAAATTGGAAAATGTAGATTAGGACGTGCGTCGAATATAGACACACAATCCGACATGGAATTTAATAGCGTAACTCGCGAGAGGTAGAGGCGGTGTGCGCGCGCTGATTTGCGATGATCAAGTGTAAATAGAATCCGATTCGTTGGGTTCGTCGGCCGTGACGGGACACGAGAAATATGCGAAAAATTTAGTTGCACGGGAGTTTAATATAGAAATTTGCCGGATAACGTTCGACTGATGTGTGTCAGCTACGGTTTGAAATAATAATCGTTTGAACAGTCTTGTTTCGTAAATAATTTACATCTTTTTCTTGCCTATAGCGCGATGAGATGTTTATTATGTCGAGCAGTTTATTGCGTTTGAAAGTGTCAAAAAATGTATGTAAATTTTCATCGACCGAAAATCTTAATTCATCAATTATGTCGGCGGAAATTGCTTTTTTCTTTCAGGTCATATGAGGGGGAAAGTAGGTTGCCGGAATAGAACATAATTTTAACTTTCCGTCCTTGTCGCGCCCACAATCCTTCCGCCGTAAGCGTTCGCGCGCGACACGCCGGCGCGGAATAATGGCGCGGGACGGTTAGGTGGCTGCTTTGTATTTCTCGAGGGGGCTGCTTCCGCTTTTCCTCACTCTGGCGAAGCGTGCCGCCACTCGAGCCACTCGCTCCTTCAGCCGCTCTGTCGTCGGGGTAAGAAGAGTAAGGGTCGCTCGCGATACTCGGAGCGGAGCAAAAGCCGGAGGGCGGGCGTGGCGGACGACTTTGTCCCACTTTGTATCTTTCGCGCCCTCCCGCGGGACGCATGATTAGCCATTTGTTTCGTCGTTTAATTTCGAGCCGGCAGCCCTTTCGTTACTCTCTGCTGCCGCCGCCACCGCCTACACTCCACCTTTGCCGTCACCTTGATTCAGATCCTCTGAGAATGAGAGAGAGAGAGAGAGAGAGACTCGCCGAGAGCCATCAAGGACTATTCTCCGCATCGAGTTTGTCTATTAACAGAGGCGTTGATTAAATGCAGGCGGGAGTACCGGAAGAGACGGATGGTCTCCACGCGCGCCCCTCGCGGTCTCCGCGACTCCCCGACTCTACGAGCCTCTCTCCCTTTCTCTCTCTCATCCCTTCTTTCCTCGCAATCTCTCTTTCTTGCTTCTGCTCGACGACGAGACGGGTGCGCAATGAAGACTGATGTGGTTCGTGGCGTGATAAGGGAACCAGCCCCGGTGGATGAATCGCGGCAGGAAAGGGAGACGAAGAAAAATAGAGAGTAGAACGCAGCGAACTTAACAAGCTCTGAATAACTAGCTGACGAACGTCTACTTTCACGGATCTTTACGCGTGTAAACTCATGCTTGACATTCTCGTCTTCTTCTACTTCTTCTTCTTCCTCTTCAACTTCCTGCACGTTTAACTGTCGTAAAATGGTTTCTGAACGCGTTATAACGAGACGTTCTTCTTCTTTTTCTTCTTCTTAAAACAGGATGATAACGGCGAGCATTTTGGAACTGTCGCTCTGACACGTCAAAATGGGAGAAAATACGTAATCAAAACTTATCTCACTCTTCGCGACGCTTCCTCGTCTCTGTCGTTCTTTCCCTTCCGATCTCGTCGATCGTCTCTTCACACGAGACCTGTACCGCCTCAATATATCAAACTTCCGCCGTCGGAGCGTCAGACAATCGATTTAATCACTGAACCGTAAGGGAGATTGCGGCGGCCTTCAACCGAACGCCGCTGCATAATGTAAAATCGACAAGAGAACGCGGTGACGCGATTCGAACGCGGAAAAATTCGATTTCCTTCGCCATTTTCTCGCGTCACCAAACCTCGAGTTTTGAGGGAGAGAGAAAGACCATTATACAAGATAAACCAGTTTCCTCGGCGTAACAAGCAATTATACCAAGATTAAAGCGATTTCGAGTTTGCTTACACGTTGAGATTGCATCATGTGTCACTTGATTTTCACATCCAAACTATGCGCTATTTCGACACACAGGCGAAATAAGAGACGCGCGATTTTTACTTTAATGCAATGAATTTGAAATTCGTTTGATAAAAAAAAAAAAAAAAAAAAAAAAAAAAAAAAAAAAAAAAAAAAAAGATACTTTTCGAGTTCGAACTTTCGAACACGTATGTCGGCCAAAGAAAGTCGTAATCCGTTGCGAAGTTATTTCTGCTTTTTTCTCGCGCAACTTATCTCATTCGAAGATGATGACCGAACTTATAACTCAACTACGCGAAATCCAATGATAAAGACGACTCAATGGCGTCAACTCGACGTGTACAGTTTTTCCATGTCGCTTAATTTCTACTCTATGTAAATTATAATTCAATTTCGGTCACACGCGCGTTATCCGGTACATTGAATTTTGTATTTAGCTTTTTATTTGTTAGAAAATAATTTCGCAAGCAACAAAATCGCGCAATTATACGGTTTTGTTTTGGATTCAGTTCACCTTCGGGTTTTTCTTTTCAAGAAATGCAATCAAAGCGCATTGTTTCCAATCTAGTTTTATTTCTCTTTTTTTTTTTATGGGAGGAAGAGGTTATTTTTGCTTTCTCTTGCAAACGGGTGCAAAGTAATATCGTTGCGCTACGAAATACTTGCGGTAAACGGAATTCGAGGAGATTATTGTCCAGAGCTCAAACAGTCCCGGCGATGAAAGTTTTTATGCACAGTAACGGAGCAAGGACATCACGCAACCGCCCGCGGCGAACACTCGAATCGCGATCATTATTACGCGCGATTATTGCGAAGTTTCCTACGCGAACTATCTGCTTTAGACGCGGTTATTTTGGCGCGGAATGAGATAGATGCTAGAACGGCTAGATTGCGCGAGCTAACAATATCTTCGTTCGGAATATTCCGAACGAGTGTTTTGCAACTGAGAAATATGGAAGAGAGAGAGAGAGAGAGAGAGAGAGATATACACACGTTTTGAAACGCTGATTGAAACACAAGTCAAAAAAACACACGCCGGAAAAGCTTAGAAGATTAATGACGAGGCATCTCTGTCTTTTCGCTTTTTTCAGAACCAAATTTTGTCGGATCGTATGATATCGGCAGCCACGTGTTCTTCTTTTTCCGCGAGACCGCGGTCGAATACATAAACTGCGGTAAAAGTGTGTATTCCCGCGTGGCGCGAGTTTGCAAAAGAGACACCGGCGGTAAAAACATACTCGCGCAAAATTGGGCCACGTACCTCAAGGCCAGATTGAATTGTTCGATACCCGGCGAGTTTCCATTTTACTTCAACGAAATACGTGAGTATATAACAGCGCATTGTGTGCATAACACAATCGTATTTCTCTACAGTTTTTCTTCAGATGATTTTTCACTCATAAGATAATTTCACATTTTGTTTCATCTTATCCGCTAAATTGAGTAGTTTTAGAGATAGTGCAATTGTTTTCCATTTCAATCTCTTCAACAAATTTTTACACGAAAAAAATGGAAAAAGTACAAAAAATTTTATTGATGCAAAAAACTTTTCAAAGAGAAATTGTTTGTTTTTTCTTTTTTACTTTGTAATATTCATGCTCTTTCCCGTGGTTAATATTACGTAACATTTTACGTTATTACGTTCTTGCTCAGAGAGCATTTACAAGGTGCCTGGTGACGACACTCATTTTTACGGTACCTTCACCACGTCGACGAACGGACTAATGGGTTCCGCGATATGTTCCTTCCACATTGACGCCATTCAAGAAGCTTTTCGTGGCAAGTTCAAAGAGCAAGCGACCAGCAGTAGCGCGTGGCTACCAGTCTTGTCCAACAAGGTGCCGGAACCGCGACCAGGCCAGTGTGTCAACGACACGGAGTCGTTGCCAGACACTGTTCTGAATTTCATAAGATCTCATCCGCTAATGGACTCCGCGATTTCGCACGAGAACGAGAAGCCAGTCTTCTACAAGCGAGACGTTATGTTCACGCGATTGGTCGTCGATAAGTTGCGCATCGACTTTGTGGGCACCGATCTCGAGTACACAGTCTACTACGCCGGTTCCAGTAAGCATTATTATGTGCGATCTAATTTATTTATTTATCAAAATTGATTATAAGCACCGTGGATTCTCGTCGTGTGTTTACAGGTGACGGTCGAGTTCACAAGGTTGTACAGTGGGTCGACAATAACGACGAATCCCAGTCCCGGTCGATTCTGCTGGACGTTTTCGACGTCACGCCGGGCGAACCGATACAAGCGATGGAGATCTCAAAAGAGCACAAGGCTCTCTACGTGGCGTCGGATCATCGGATAAAGCAGATCGATCTGGTGATGTGCACTCGGCGTTACGACAACTGCCTGCGATGTGTCCACGATCCGTACTGCGGATGGGACAAGGACACGAACACGTGCAAACCTTACGAACCTGGGTGAGTTGTGCTTTTTTTTTTTATGTTTTCGCCGAGCATGACTCGATCGCGAAATTACACATTACAACGAATATTGTAATAATTTCACGCAAAATGCGCACGCGCGCATTATGAACAACAAAGAACGAAACGTATTTCATTTTCCCGTCATAATTCACTCGCTTAATTACAAATTACGACACACGAGCTTCGAAACGAAAATATTCGCGCCAATTTTACGCATTGTATATTCCAGTTACCACACACAGATTCATTTTCGTCGGTGAAACGAAATACTTTTACGAAACAAAAAAAAACCATCTAACAAAAAAAAAAAAATAAAACAAGAAAAGAGAGAAATTGCAGCTGGCGAATCAAAATTCAATTTTGCCGAATATTCGCGAAATTAAATTGCGGAAACGCGTATGAATATTGGAGAGATTACACATATTTGCAACTCGAATTTTTGTCATACGTGGCGAGATAACTTTCGACTTCGTTTCGCGCGCAGGCTTCTCCAGGATGTGTCGAACAGCACGGCGGACGTTTGCGACAGCAGCGTCGGCAAGCGCAAGCTGGTCGTCACGTGGGGTCAGTCGGTTCACTTGGGGTGCTTCGTGAAAATGCCGGAAGTGCTGGCGAATCAGGAGGTACGGTGGTATCATTACAGCAAGGAGAAGGGCAAGTATCAAATTGCGTACAAATACGGCGCTGGCGGGGACAAATTCATCGAGACTTCGGAAAAAGGTCTGGTGATTGTCGGCGTGAACGAGCAGGACGCCGGTAGATACGACTGCTGGCTCGGCGGCGCTTTACTGTGCTCGTACAACATCACCGTGGACGCGCACAGATGTTCCGCCCCCTCCAAGTCCAATGACTACCAGAAGATTTATTCAGACTGGTGTCACGAATTCGAGAAGTATAAGTCGGCGATGAAGAGTTGGGAAAGAAAGCAAGCGGTAAGTAAAAGACTCTGGCTTTTTTTTCCCAAGCGATAAAAATTAAAATAACATCGTCGTCTAATGATTTTCCTCGTAATGTCGCGCGGGCAAAAAAACATATTTTCAACCGCGAGCGAAATAGCGTTTTGTCACATCACGCGCGCGCCATATTCATATCATCGTCCGTCATGTATAGAGTTGTCATAAACCGTTATCGAAATTTGCATTGCAAAGCGACATACAATTCAGCGAATACTGTGCGTATATTTAGTTATCTTTATATGCATCGGTGCGAGAGCGGAAATTAAATATTTATCACGAAATTGCGACGTGGAGATAGTTCATTGTGGGAAAATACCTATGGGCGTGTACGCGTATATATCAATATGTATATTTCTCTCCCGTATCTCTCTCTTTCTCTCTTTTTCAATAAATATAATTTCACAGTTGATAAAAATAGCAAATGAGAATTATACTGTAATCGTTCGAAATCATGCATTCTTTGATGCATTATTCAATGACAACTTTTATGCGTACGGAAAATCAATTCAATTTGCACGGCGAAGTTATTATTGTGGCCCAATTTTACGTACCGTAAATATTTACCGTCGCTATGCAAAAGCAATTATTATATAATTTCGATAATCATTATAAAATTACATCGGTTTAATCATTTTCGGTACTCCGACAATTATATCACAATTGGTTATGATATCTCCGATTTCGCGAAACAATTTCACAGCGTATAAAACGATCGGAGTAACGTGGTGCTTCGAACACGTGGTACGGATAACACGTCGCACGATGTCTGTTGTTACAATACATCAGGGACTCGCGGAATGTCGCATCTCCCTTTACAACATCGGCACGCGCTTTTTTTTTTCTGTTGCAGCAATGCGCCTCGAGGCAGAACGACAGCAATCAGAACATACACACGAACGAGGTGTACGGCACGCCCCTCGTCTGATGGAGTCGATCGTTGGGTCCCACGTCGAGCCGAGATCACGATGACACGATGATACGCATTAGCGTCCCGCCGAGGAATCGCGGCTGGACCACGACCGGCTGGATCGGCCTGACCTTCTTGTTGGCCGGTCACGTCGCCGCGCTCGGCCCGCTCGTCACTCGAGGACTATCAAACGACTGAGACGCAATTACCGCGAATCGGTGAACTTGAAACCAAGTGCGAAGGGACGTACACGCGTGATCGATCGTATACAGTTATATATATATACATATATATATTTTAGTGCCACTGTGCCCGAGACCCTCTCTCGTCGCACTGCCGATCGCGAACGGCCATCTCGTTTATTATACGAGCGATCGGTGACCCGCGAGGTATTCCAGTTTCGTTCTCGTTCGCGCATCTCACTTTCCGTTTACATACACACGATTTTTTACTACTCGCCTCGCTGTAAATAGACGTGTCGCGTGCGAGCCGCGAAAAAGAGAATCCGAACGCGCGGAGTGTTCTCGGCGATGACGTAATATGTGATGGGACAATCTCCGGCTTATAATATCCGCAAAGCAGTGACATGCCTCGAAAATGAACGAACAATGTTTCTCTCGTGCCGATGAATCGTGAATAAAAGTTTTCGACTTCTCGCATCGCATACAAGCGTGGAAACTTGTATAAGAATTCTCGTACCGTGTACAAGTTTGAAAACTTGTATACAAAGAGACGACAAATATGCAGTTTCGTTTTCTTGGATATTTAATTAATTTGCGGAACGAGTTGCGGAGAAGAGTTTTAACCGTGTACATACGATATCGGAACGTAGCCTCGTTTGCGGCAGACAATGCAATGTTGATCACGATATCAACGTAATGAGATATCGATTATCAATACAACACCGAGATTAAGCGGTTCGTCGAAGAGAGAAGGGCGCGTTCTTCTGCAGTTTTTTTCGCATCTGTGATAGGAGCGACCGAAGAGCAAAATCGAGGCGGAGTTTTCCTGACGACAGCAACGAGGGAGCACTAATAGAAGAGGAGAACAGCCACAAAACGCTGAGAAAAGTCGGTATAAAAGCGTTGGTCGAGAAATGGAAGGTAAAATGTCGCGTCACAAAGGAAAAAAACGCATAAAGATAAAAAAACAAAAAACCAAAAAAAAAAAAAAAGAACAAAAACCGAAAACGTGGCCACGACGGCGCGTTTACGACGTCACGCAGGTTACATATGAGATTATTATCGGCTTAGAGAGACCTTCGTGCGAGCTGCGCTGCACTCGCGCGACGCTGGTTAGCTTTCCATATCACGTTCGCCATTTTTGCCGCGCGCACACGCCTATTTTCTACTTGCACATCTACCCACTCCGGGCCTCCTTCACACAAACACACCACATCGCGTTTCCTTCATTTTTCCTTCATATATCGCATCTCGACGATCGCGCAAGCCCTCCCGCCTGTTATCTTTTGTTTGCGGGGAGAACCTTCGTGCCGTTCCGATCATCGCGCCATTATTCTTCGCATACCTATCTGGAGACACGGCGCGGAACGACCGCGCAATGACGACGCGGTTTTCGTTCTCGCGCGCACATATACATTGTATCGGCAAAAAATCGTGTCGTACACTCGCGTGTCGCGAAAAACTGTCGTCGTCGTCGTTGTCGCGTTCCAGTTCGCGAGAAACCACCTCGAGAGCGCGCACACGCCGCGCGTCGAGGACATCGTCGAGAATCCTCCTGCAACCAAGGTGCTACACGGATCTATTTCCCCCGGATGAAAGCTGGATACAAAGACTCGCGTATACACACATCCCTTTCAGCGTATCCCCCGTCTCGTTTCATCTGATTCTTTCCTCAAACTGTAGGCAGCGTCATTAGATTACACGCGGACGAGCGTAAAAGTATTGAAAGTGGATGAAATTTAATTATCATGGAAACAATTATAAGAAACGCGTTATTCCCAATGGAAGCAAAATTATACACGACAAAAAAAGTTTTGTTACAATCGTTACTAAATCAAGTTTTTTTTTCATGTAGAGTCCTAACAAATAAAAACAGAAATACATCAGAATACTTGATGCACTTGTTCGCACTTTCGATACTTTTTCTCTCGCACGATTATAACTAAGTAAATACAAACGCGCGTGTGAAATACAAGAAGATCTTTGGACACATATTTAGACATATGTAATTTTCCAAACAAAAACGCAAAGTGTTTTAAAATGTTCTGCTTCTACGTGTAGACAGCAGAGAACAATTTATTGGAACTACTAATGGTTTTTATCAACAGTATCCCTTGGTGGGAAAACAAGAAACTTGACTAATAAGACTTAGACAATTTTTCTTATATTTTATGTGAGTCGTGTTGTTCTTAAAAAATTAAAAAAACGACAGAAGCGTCTGAAGATATATACATGTCCGGGAATACTGTTTTTTTTTGCTCTTCTTTTTTTTTTATTTCACACGTGCGTGTACAAGAAACGCGCCCGACAAGCGACTTCGGCGATCGTTGTGTACGCGCCGATGCACTCTATGTACATAATACAGGACTTAGAAGTCACGTGTACACACTTTCCGTAGGTAAGTCCAATATTAGCATTAGGGTATACGTGTTTGCTTATTAGTTTTTGATGAAACGGTCAGATCTCTCGTTGCATCCTGCGGCATTGATGCGCCGAGTAAACCGGCGCAACGATCGCCACCACCACCATCCACTATCATCATTATCATGATCATCATCATCATCATCATCATCACTACCCTAACTGAACGTGCGGTGCTGGGGCACATCGAGGCGAGCGATCGTTTCGACGACTTTCCGGGGCCTCGAAGCTGCGCGGTCGAGCCATTCGCGTATTTTTTTACGCGCACTTATACGATACGACGTACAGAGGCTAAATACGTATAGACTGGATCTCGAGCCTATAGCGCGGCGTGAGAATCTGCTTCTCGAGAAAAAAAACACAAAACTGGAGTTTTGACATATGCCGTTTTATATTCGGTTTGTTTTAACCGATATTCACCTGCTGTTCCGATTTCTTTCGCTCTTACATTAACTGTTACATCGCCGGATTTTTTTCGTTACCGCTCGATTTTCCACGACGCGAGAAACGAGCGTTTCTAACTCTTTGTGATTGTCTGTACATATAGATATAATAGCGTTATATTTTTATAAAAAATAAAAAACAACAAGAAAGATTTACTGAAAAAAACTAACGACACATGCTTTCAATCTATTATCCGTGTTTTGCCTGTCGCACTCACACCCCCGAGTTTGATCGCGGAAAAACAAAAAAAAAACAAAAAAAAAACTGTCTCCGGATAACGTGTAAATGAATATTTTTCGAAACGCGCGCGCGGGAAACACTGACAGGAAATTCAATTGCGTCGCGCTTCACCGCTAATTTTGCGAATGCATATACGTCCTCGTTTTGCAATCGTCCATGAAAAAAATATGACGCAGGCTCACACTGTGTAGCAAAATTAGCGTTCGTGTTAGCGTCCGTCCGACTTTTCCTCGGAGATCGACATACATTTTGTAATCAACGCCCGACAACAAATATACGGTCGTCTACCGGTGCTCATTTGGCGCGGTTTGTCGAACGATCGACGTAACGAGAGAGCATCCCAGCCAGCCCATAATCAGCATGTAAACACGTATGTATAGCGCTATTAAAAGAGAATAGTAAATAAGGGAGGTCATGACCTTTCTTTGCGCGTGAATTTTTCGGTTTCCTCTGGATCAGCATCGGTGACAAAGTTTCTTTTACTTTTTAAGTATGTACATAGAAATTTGTGCATGTCGTTGTGTAATGTTCGCGAAAGAGAGCGCATCTTTGTTGAAATTCAGCAGCGCGGAGAGATGCCCGATCGAGCCTAGGTGCGAATGTTATAAATTGTGTACAGAAATTGTCGCGATCGACGATTTTACTTTTTGTACCTATTAAGGCTCAACACCCTATGTAAACGCGATGGCGCGCGGTGAAGAAGAAAAAAAAACTCCGATCTCCGACGGTTTCCTGATCACCTAAACTAGAAAGACTTAAGAGTGTAAGAGTAACACAATAATCGGTTAATCTAATCCTCGAGTATGTACTTACTTATATGAGCTTCAACAAGTATTGAATAGTATTATGACGTAAGAATTAAGACTAGAGACACGTTAAGGATATATGAAAAAAAAAAATAAATAAATAATAATAATAAAACTGACTTTCCGACCGACCGGCCAGCCGCGACGTCGCGCGGATCGACGAGAATCACGAAATCGATGCCTCGAGAAGAGAAAGTTTGCGTGTGTCGATCACTGAAAAATCGCTCGCGCGGCCTTTCGCGTTCTCGCGGCGCGAAAGACCCGAGGCTTCTCGTCGATCCGTTTGGTTCACTCGTACCTACAAATCATCCCTCAAATTCCTTTTAAAAACGACGTGCCGGGATCGCAGACGCGTCTGTGGATTGTAGAAAGAAAAAAAAGGCTGGTCGAAAGAGCGCGTGCATGCGTGTGAATAGTGCGTGCGAGATGATCGCGTGAATGTCACTGGATTGATACGTAAAGAATAGTAATCTACCACCTATCGTATATCTAAAGAAAGTTATAAAAAAAAAAAAAAAAGAGTAAAAGCAAACGTAATATTACAAGAATAGAATAGTGAAGTAACTTTGGCTAAGAGCGCCTTCGTGCAGTCCTTTGCGGTCGTTGTCAACCGCGTAATATAACCAAATGTAAAAGAAGACGTGTATCGATCGGCACGATAAGTGGTCATTCCTGGAAGAGCGCCGAGCGCGGCCCGACGCGAGTGCACGAGGGCGCACTTGCAGGTTGGAGTAGGCGTGATCACGGAAAGCAATCTAAGTTGAACTTAAAGTTGTTAGATATATTATTTGTAAGATTACTGTATGTTGCGTGAATGCGATTGATGCGGCGGGATATCGCGGATCGATCGGCGTGGGGAAGTTGGGGAGAGACTCAGACAATCGGGGCAAGTTTATCGATGTGCGCACATTTCAAATAAAAAAAAAGAAAAAAAAGAAAAAAAAAGAAAAAAACATAAACGAAGGGAAAAGAGAGGAGAAGAACTTGCGAGCGTCGCATGCGAAATCCCAGTTGATTATCCCGCAACGTCGACCGCGATGGCGAGATAGACTATAGCTCGGTTTAATGTATGCGAATACAAGACGATTTTGGATAACAGATCATGATAGTTACTCGCGTAAAAGAGACGCGAAAGGAGACGCCCTAACCGAATAATTAGTTACGACGATATACTACTACGATATGAAGGAGAAAGAAAGAAGAGAAGATAGTCGATAACGATTTATTAAAATATATCACTAGGACTATAGCCGACGACTGTCTTAGGTTTCGAAGTATCGGAGGCGTAGACTCGTTTCTCGGGGGATGGGAAAGGGTGGGATGGGGAAGGATTTGCTACACATTGCACTGTGTCTTCATTTTTTTTTTTTTTTATCCCGAGTAACACAAAACGCGAAAGAACGAGAATGATCCGTTGACTGATTTCCTCTTAATTTCGTCCGCCATTCTTTTCGCTCTCGTATGTCATCGGCGCCGTTTTTTCTTGCGTGACCGTTTTTCTTTCTCTTCCCGATTTTTCGGTTTTTTTTAACGATATATCTTGCCTTAAAGAAGAAAATTGGAGCGCGCGAACCTCACGCGCGCCCCGCGCGCGAGATTAATAGTCCATTCATATCGTGGAAAACTCATTCTTCATCATCGCCGTATTTTTCTTCGTTCTTTCGGTTCACTTCTTTTTTGCATTCTGCTCGTTCATGTCGACAGCAGAGCGATCAAGAGTGGAAATTAGGACCGGGCGAAGGCGCGCCGTGAGTCGTTTGAAGCTCGTAGGAGGCGATATATACCGCTTACGGGAATTCAATTTAGCCGCACGGTAAGGGACAGGATCCGCATCGCTCGAGGTAAACGCCGCAAGGCGTGCATCGGCAGCATCGGCAGTTTTGTTTATGGAACGCACTCGTGAATATCAATCTCCCTCGAAGCGACCCGCGAAACTGTTCTGTTTGTTTGTATCGGGCAATATGTTTATCGATTAAATTAATTCGGCCGCGTGCTGTGCTTCACTTTGATGAGCGCACGCACAGCTTTTTTTCAGAAAGTTAAATTTTTTCAGCGCCGTAAAATGTTGTGTATAAAAAAAAAAACCTTTACACGAAGACCCGACTTATGTATTGCGTAAAGGATTTGTCCGGAAAAGTTTTGTAAATTTGAATTCGGAAAATGTTGCAAGCGGATTCTTCGTCGCGAGAGAAGTAATATGTACCACTGTAATTTTTGGGGGGTTTTTAACTGTTTATATCTTTTATTGTAATCAAACGTGTCATGTACGATCGATCGGTTCACGGTACGCGCCGTCTAGAAATTCAGACTTATCGACGTATCTGCGGTTTATCATCGTTAGTAACACGACCGTAGACAAAAATTTTTAGTTCAAAGAATTTCGTAAATGATAAGAGACCCCTTTAGATATTCACCTATTACCTAAACATCCAATCGCTATTTTTATCAAAAAAAAACATGTTAAAAATCTTTAATAGTTATCCATTGTTCACTATTGCTATAATAAAGTTTTGCTTTAATAAATGATTGATTCGTATGTTGTTCACATTTTTATCCACAACTCCTACCTCCGAAAAAAAATCGATGCGCAATAAATCCTCTTTTTTGTTTATTAAGAATGAAATATCTATACTTATTATAGTTTATATTCGAACAACACTCGAATTGGACTCGGACGAAAAGGAAAAGAAGACTTCGAAATCCAGGTAAGGTCAACGTTGGTGCGAGATTCCGACGGAATACGCGAAGCGAGCTTGTAAACACTTGATTTCGAATGCTTTCCAGCTCGTTGACGCTTTCGACGATAGAAATAGGCACGAAATTCGTGACGCGGCAAAACGTAATCAGTGAACCGCGAGGAAAAGGATTGAAACGCCGCCGGGAGCGACTACAAAACCCGTTGTCGTTCGCGCAACCCTCGCTCCGCTCGAGCGTCGTCCGATCGATAGCGTAAACTTAATACGGTGTATTCTCCGTTTGAATAATTACATGCGATTACGGCCTATACATACGGTTATGTACGGCACCGGGCTATAGACTTCTACCCGACGGACGTCATCGGTGTCTGACTTGTATAAGAGAACATATGTTTGCGTCATGCGTCGTGTTTTACAGACATAGGGTTGATTCTATATCGTGACGTCACCGGAACGATATCGCGTCGCTTTGTACGTGCATTTATTTTTTCTCTCTCCCGGACACACGGGCTTCTTCGCAACTTCGTGACGTGTGTAGTCGGTCGACTTCAAAGGAATACTTCGCAATGTTATCGCACTTTGTGTTACGGCCGGCTGCCGTCAGAAAGGTTATGGGAAACGTGCACACGACGCGTTCTTTCGAACGAGGTTGAATGTAAAGCCACTCTGAAATCGACACGTCTGATTGGTGTGCGTTGGCAATATTTAAAAAGAGGCTTATATACCGTATCGACATGACACGCGCGTGTGTATGTACTTCTGCACTGTCGTCAGACGTTATTTCTAATGCGCGAACATCTCAGATTTATATCAAGACAAGTGCGAATGCGACAGTTGTATTTTTTTTTTTTTTTTTTTTTTTTCAACGCGCGCACAATAGTTCAGTTCCCGCGTCGATGCAAAGAAGAGAAAAAAATGCGCGCTGTAAGAGCACGGGATGGAAAAATTGATTCGACTTAGATCGTATCCAGATTCCGATCGAGATTTCTGAGCTCCGAGCTTCCGCGCGCACGGAGAAGGGAATTCAATTTAAAAATCTAATCCGATAAGACGATATATATACATCGACACGAGCTGCGGCACCGGTCGGAATTTGCGCGATTGAGTGAGGTTTGACGATCGTATTAAATCGGGTGCGAGTCCATTGATCTTATAACTTCGCCGGCCGTGTCGATAAAAGATATATATATATATATATATATATCGGTACCGATACGGAGATTGAGTTCGACTATCGCTCGATGGTTCGCGCGTGTTTCCGTAAGTGGTTACAATCAACGGTGCTTTGCTGTCGCCGTTGAATGAATGCGTTTCAAGAGAGACGAGGTGAAGGGATATGTAGTATATGTGTATTACACCATCGGCGAGACACGTATCGATGATAACGGGCGATATCTGAAACGCAATTGCCGTCGAAAAAGCGGAGCGTTCACGCTGACGTGTCTTTATCGCTCCGCTTCTGCCGCGCGCGTTTGACGTCCTTCGTGAATATTTCAGTTATCCGCGGCCGGCATAAAAATCGACGATGCAAGTTTTAATGGAATTGTCTGATCGTTTTAATTAACTATTATGACATGTTCGACCGTAGAAGTGGTATGACACCGGTGCGGGCGCGAATGTTTGGTCTTTTGTGCGTCACGTACCACGTAAATATCTGAGAACACGCGTGCGCAATATATCGGTTTGTACATTTATTTCACATTTGTCGCATATAAATGTGTATGCAATAATACCGAGTTTACCCATAAATCTAGGAACTTTCTGCAGGGGAAGGGAGAGTACGCTCATGTACATAAATATAAAATTTATTATTGTTTTGTTTAGAAATATTGGTATTATAATAGTGTACGTATGACAGCATCGCAATGCTTTTGATTCGTAGTAATTACAGCACATGCAAATAGGTTAAAATATTTGACAGTGCAATCGTATGTAATTTATTAATTTTCCAGTTATTACATTTGACATTTGCGCAATAATAACACTGCGGAAATTACATTATTATTTAGAATTCACGTAATATATTGTTATTACACGCATTAATAATAAAAAAGCAATAGAAATCAAAATAAAATTAAAAATTTAAAGTCTCTTTTAATCTTTTCTCATGTTCTCGTAGCTATTTTGTTGTTAGAAATTTATCTACCTATAAGTAAAACGTATTTCTCGTTCTCTTACTAGGTATTTGAGATTCAGGCCAGATGTTACAATTAAAGATATATTTATCGGATTTCTGAAGTCTCGAGAAAAAGGTTAAACAAATTTTGTCACGCTTCCACTTACAATTAGATCACACATTGTCGTAGATACATTGAAGATCGTAGATACATTTCGAAGCTAATGAATTCGTCGCGCATACCTCAAATTGCATTCTCATTCGTTTTACGTTCGCGACATTCCCTCGTCATGATTAGCGCGAATCATTGTTCGCCGTGTAGCCACTTTTGTTTCGCGTCCGCGGTCTCATCACACGGAAATGATTCATGTAACCTCTGTCACGAATTGGGCGCGAGGCACATAATCAATGCAAATCGGTTACCTCGCCCGATGCATTATCGAGATATCGATCCGCCGCCGCGCGTTATTTCCAGCTTGGCTGATATATAACATTAAAAAATCACTATTCGAAACCGACCAACCGCTCATCGATTCAACTTCGCGATAGCGCGTTCCCGTTTTAACTACCTTGTCTCGCATTCGCGATCGCGTCCGTTGACATTTCGCGAATTCCGCAATTTCGAACGTCACTCTTTTGTTTCGATCGCGCGACCTCGTATTCAGAATACTTATTAAATTTACATATGTGCCGATTTTATCCGCTTGACGATCGAATGCTCGTGAGGAAGAATACGGAAAAATCTACATGTATAAGATAAAAATATACCACCGACACGATTGCGTTCTCTTTAATTACATCCACGATTTCAACGTATTCAACGGCTGAGTTCAATGGCGAGCTCTTTCCCTATCGCCGCTTATTGGATCGTAGAGACATTGCACAAACAAATTTTATATGCGCGCGTCATACACATGTTTACAGCGGTTTTGTTTTTATCCTCAACTTTTCGCTCTCTCTACACAGAGAGAGAGTTTTTTTTTCTTGCTTCTTTTTTTTTATTATATCAGATGGAGGGCAGAATTTATAACATCGCCCACCTTCCTCCCCTTCTTCTCGAAGATACGAGAATCGAAGCATTAAAGTTAACAGCTTCCGGCAGTATACGACTATACTGCACTCAACGGTCTGATAATGCTTTACTTGCATTATGGAAAACAGTTCGTTAAAACCGTATTATCCGCTCTGCCGAGCGGCGGCGGCGACCAGAGGTTCAGCTGCGCGGTAGAAGCCGCCGTACATCGCGATATATCGCCTCTCGATGGTCTTCGTCGTAGCGAGTACTTCGAGAATACATGAGGAAACTTGGGGAGCTCAAAGGGAGACCTTGGCGCTGTCAAGGGTTGCAATAGCGAGTGATATAGTTATCAAGAGCCTGGACTGTGACCTGCTACACACAATACCACTTCGATATCCTTCGCAGATCCTTTGATCTCGAAGGAAGCGGGAGCGAGAGGTATATCCAATATCAATTAATAACAACAATAATAATAACTGCGCTTACGAGATATACGAGCGCAATTCTCTATCGTCTTAAGTTATTTAATAATTAAAAGCGAAGTTAATTTTATAATGAATAAAATTAAAGAAAGAAAAAAATATCTGAGCGAGAAATCGTTTAAAAACTCAAGTTTGTGATATATTTAATGTAGAAATTTCTAATCTATCTCAAGTGATAGACAAGTGATTGTATCGTTCTTTGACTTTTAACGAATATTTCCGCAAAAAAACGATATTAACTGTGACGTCGCGTAGTCCGATTTAATTATAATTCACTTTCTCATGAAGACAACGATTTCTTGCGGCTTTTGAGATTAGATTCTCAATTCGTAGCGGCATTGTTCTCGACTTTCCGTCCTTATCGCTGTTCTCCGGTAGCTTCCTCCGAGATCTCGGCGCGCAACGAAGGAATCTCTCACTTCTTAAAGGCTTCGGTTGAAGCAAACTCGATCTTCGACCGTGTCGTGTTTCCACGCCCACTGACTGCGCCGCATCTATGGTCTCATTGTGTTTTAAACAAAGCGGCCGTCGCAAATTGTCCCGGATTTAATGAAAGAAGAATCTCCCCTCGGTCCGTGTGCGCAAGTCGTTCCCTTTTTGCTGCCGCAGTCCGTCCGCAAAAGGGTCCGGCATCAAATCTCCTTCGACTGATTCCTGAATTTATCGGAAGCCGCGAAATAGGCGTGGAATCTGTTAAACGAACCGTGAATCGACATCCGAGAATTTTTCACCGAACACAGAGGAAAATTGCGCCGCTCGACGTTCATCGCGAATTCCGTTTGAAAGAGCCCGGGGGGTTGCCAGGACAAGAGATTGCGTCATTTTTGGCTATCTCTTAATTAACGAATTCGCAAGAAAATTGCGGCGTTCCGCATTAGCGAAACGGCCGTTTTAATTCCGCGCTACCGTATTTCCGCATTAGGCAAATGTCAGAACCACATTTATGGTTTTGTTAAATATTTAAATTTCAACTATAAAACGCGCCGGGGGCGGCGATCGCAGAAGTGCGCACTACAGACGGAAACTCTCGTTGTTGTAGCTCTTTACTCTTTACCGTTATTTTAATCCTGTCGCCAACAGACATGTTTTGATACTTCATGAGACCGCACGGTGATCTGTCCATTGCAGAAAATAACGGACAGATGGTTCGTGAAAATCAGATCTCTTGGCGAAGTTTCAAATTTTTCGGCAAAACTGCGGAATTTACGTGTACTTCATTATGCGTAACATATATAGCGTCTCTCTCTTTCTCTCTCTTTTTTTTCTAACACAACTCTCGATGAAAAAGTTATAAACTCAGAAAAAAATCTCGAGCTCATCGTGTAATTACTGATCTGAAACTTTTTTACTCAGTGTACAGATAAGTGCTCGTTTACTTTACCGCGATCAATAAACTTTTATAAAGAGAAAAGCTAATATTTTTTGTTATCGGAAATTTATAGAAAATAAGCGTTCTAATGAGACTCTTGTGTTTGTCTCTTATGAGAAAAAAAAAATACTCCGGTTTACTTAGTTTCGGCAATAAAACAAGATTTAATACAACTACTCTCTGCTTAGTTATTTGTTTGTGCGAAATTTTACTTCGCTTTTATTTATCAAACTTTTTCAACAAAAAACTTTCGCGCCGGAGCTGAAACAAGAGAGAGATTTTTGGACAAGTTTTGCTATGTGTGCGTGTGTATGAAGGTGTTCCACACAACCAGAACCGCTGGATGACGCGCGGGATAACGGAGAAACGAGAGTCGAACTTTTTGACGACCGCGACCACATCGGCGAGATAAACGTCGCTCCCTTTTACGAGTCATGAGACAGAGCGGCCAGCAGATAGCGACGTGCACGAGTCAGCCGTTCCCGCGTAACGACTTGTTTTGTCAAGCGACGGATCGAACGGCACAAATCACTCAGCGACAAGGGGTGGAACGGACGTAGAAATCGCTGCGACCGGCGTTCTCGAGGACTTTCGCAAGGGGAACGGACGCGCGGAGGCTGTTGTGGTCGAGGGAAATACGGAAACAGACGCGGAGAACCACCGGAAATCAACGAGCGAAAATTACAGCTTCGCTCGCGCGCGCGATAATAATAGCGACTGCAGCAACAGCAGCAACGTCGTGGTATAGTGTTTGTGATAATATAGTCACGCGAACTAATTCATCGAACCGCGATTGACAACGTTGGATGATATTAACCGTGCGATACCATTGTCACGTTTAGCACGTTTGATCTAATAGAAATGTGTTGCAGACAGAGAGAGATCGAGCTGTCGCTCGCAACCGACCGCGTTCCATTCTCGTTTCGATCGTTATTTTTCCACTTTTATCTTCCACTTTGTCGAACACCCGACAAGTCCCTATACAACGGCCGGCATTGCACATTATTGCATCGTGCAATACACGGGCGCTTCGTATTTTTCTGTCAAACCGATTTTCTTATTGGACTTTGCGCGCGCGTACGGATATTGTTTTGCGCGAAAACGATGTAGGGTAGTAGTCAGCAAATCTACTCCGCACGCACACACGAACATTTTGTCATAGTCGCGCGCGGATAAAATCACTTTAAACGAAATCCTCTCTCACACAGCGGATAATTGAAATTTCGCCGTTCATGATACCGGATAATGAAATTATGCCGCCCTCGATATAGAAAATTGAAATTCTCACGCACTCGTCGCGTTGAGCTGCGTCATTAATAGCGACATCGCATATATCCACTTAATCATATTAACAGCGTGTTATATGTACAAATTATATGTATACTCTACTGCTATCTAATTTCTTTTCTCACTCACTCGCTTGTTCGCTCACTCACTATTTCTTTCTTCTCTGTGATCACACAAAAACTCTTTAGTTATCACTTTTTTTCAAGTTTTTGAAAGAGAGAATATTCGTTTGAACTAACTCACCAGTCGATGCGCCGCTATTCGTCATCAGATTTTTCGCTACATCGTGTTGATGTTACACTCAGCTATTGTGTTTCTGAGAAGAAAAAAAGTGAAAGTGCACAGCAAGTAAATGAAAGAGAAATATGTGTTTGTGTGTGTGCGTATAAAAGAAGAGATAGAAAGAGAAAGAATATAGAAATTATATTCGTTTTCGATATAAATATGAGCATAAATAAATTTTAACTCGAGAGTAGTCGTAGAATATACATAATATATTATTTCAGCGATGTATAAAAGTGAAAGCTGTTTCCGCGTATACAATGTTTGTTTCAATATCAACATGTTTTTCATTGCTTTTATCTATGTTTAAATTTTTGAAAACGGTTACAAAATCTGCATCAAGAATGTCATTAAATATTATAATATAACAAACCGTTAACTTTAACAAGCAATATCTTGTGTTAACAAGTTTTTCAAATTGGAGTAATAACATATACCCCGCGCGACTATTCGTATCGCAAATTAGAGCACAAACTATTCTCGGATTAATGCGAGTAACGACTGATCGTTCGATTGAACGCTACTAACACAGATATCGAAATGGAGGTTGCAGTTGTCGCTTTGATAAAGTTAAATATGAACGACCGAGTGACAGTGGTACGCGCTGTTTAAATCGTGAAGTACTTACCTAGAAAATTGAAAGCAAATTGCATTGAAATTTAAAAGCAATCCTGAACCTCGTTACACTGGAATAACACGCGGCTACAGTTCCATGCGATCGGCCGAGCCGTTTTAAGCCGATTTCGCGCGAAGCGGTAAACGAATTTTAATCAATTGCGGTAAAATGTAATAACGAAATTGCTCTCGCTGCGATATAAAACAAAAGCTCTCGTAACAAAATTTGTTTTTTTCTATTTTGTGCTTTCAGACGAACAGCACAATCTCAATCGTCAATACAAGTCAGCGTCTTTTCATCCTATTTTCAATCATAAAGCCGCCCTATACGTATGTGTTAAAGAGCTGTTCCTTTTAAACTTGACTCATTTCTTTATTTCCAAGATATTTTTAAAATATCTGAAATATCAAAAAAAAAAACGTTAACGTTTCGAGCACATGCGAACACACGTCCTATTGATTTTTACACGAGCGCGATTTTTTTGTCGCAACACAAAAATAAACCAAAAGAAAAAGATGAAGCCGAACATACCTAGATTGGAAAGCTTGTGTGCGGCCAAGTTTTGCTTCTTATTCGCGGGCTTCTCCGCGCGGAAACAGTCTCTGATCTATCGTTGCTTTAAGTCAAAGGGAAAGCAGCGCGATTCCCGCGGCGCCTCTAAACGAGGGGAAAATCGAACTTTTCCAATTGATTCGACTTAACTCGCGGGAGGGAACCGAGCGCAATAGCCATCGCCCGGCCACCCATTCCATACCACCTTCGACCTCTTTTCTTTCGACATCACTTGGACGACCCCGAGGGCGAAATATCGCGCAAACTTTATCGCGCGGGTGCTCGCCTCGCTCGATTCTCGCGCGCGAATCGCTCGTCTTGCCTACGGTTTTACGTACATACCTATATATATTTGTGTTCCCCGACTTTTTGACTTCTCAACTTTCCACGTTGGGAGATTGTTATCAAGTTCCACCGCGCGCTCCGCGGAATCGCTCGATTTTCGGGAGCGCGGAACGGAAGCGCGGATAATTACGGCCGCAGGCGAGCGCTTCTGGTTCTCGTCGAACGAAGAAAAAAAATTTATTTCGCAGTTATAATTGCATCTCCCTCGCGCAGCAAAGCAGATGTGTTTAACGATTTTAATTGTTTGTTTGCGAGAGAGAGTTTTTTTTTATCGGAATTTTTTGACTCGCACGCGCTATCGCGTGTATTAAATTATTTCAACGATCGATTTATTCCAATTAGCACGCTAAATAAGAAAACAATTTAGATATTACAAGTGCTTCCGCGAATTGTTAAATATAACAGGAAAAATTCTGCGATTAAGAAAACCTATGCGAAAGAACATTATTACGCATATATAATAAAAAGAAAAAAGAAATATTTGGCGCGATGCGAATTCCTGTAGATATATACGCTTTCATCTTCGTCTACCGCTTATCCCTCGCGAGGAGACGTATCGGAAGGAATTTTCAAAGCAATAGCGCATGAATGCGACCCAGCTCTCTGTATTACGAGATATCAATGGTCTCGCCATAGTCGTCGCGCTACTCGAAGTCGGGGACAAGTGCACTTTACGCGCTTGATCCGCTTGTCAGGTGCGCGCCGGCTGCCTAAATCAATCCTAGCAATAATTTCCCGGGATTAATTGGCGAGTGATTGACACGACGATTCGAGAGACCGCGCCGTACTCTGAAGCAAAGCCTCGGAATTGAATGCGGAAGGATAATTGGTTTCGGTGCGCGCGCGCGTGCTAGCAGAAGTAGCCCATACGAAGCCGGTAATAGCGAATTTGCCGTCACCGCGTATATGCGAGATTAACCGTATATTTGGAACTACAAATAAATGGATTCCCTTAAATTCTCCGAGACCGACGCAATTGTCGGAGGATTCAATGAGAAGTAAATGAGCTCACAAGAAATTGATGCTCCAAAAATTGAATGGAAAAAGAATATACATTGTTTTTATGTACATAAAATTATACTTCATGCAGAATATACATACATCACGTACATACTTTACGTAAAAGCGATGTGTCAAAAATTAGCTAAAATATCCCTTTGCGCAAAGAGATATGTTTGAAATTTAATGTATTCCGTGTCATCGTTTAACTCGCGTAAACTGAGAAAACAGCGATCCAAAATGACGTGCCTTTGCAGCTCGGTATAATCGAGATGACAGAAAACTCGATTATACGCTTTAATACGCTTTAATGTGCTTCAACGTCTCATAGAATTAAAGCACGTTCATCTCTGGTTGCAAAAGCTGCGGAATACAGAAACAATGTCGGAATAAAATATTGATCAGAACGATTAAAACTAGAAAAAAAGACTGTATGTTCGCGACCCGATTACTTGTAATTAAACTTTATTTTTTCGCAAAAGAAGTAAAAATCTTACGTGTTGAGCAAAAAAACTGTTGGTTATTATCTGGAATACTTACTTAAATTTTATTCGAGTAATTTACACAAAAATGCGACTCGCAATTCGTGTGCAATCACGTATATGCGCGATTATTGCTGCAAAATTTTTCTGCAAGTTTTTCCGTTTCCATACAGCAAGGCAAAAATTATCATAAACCGATAAACGGACGTTCCTCCGGCAAAGTAAATTTTAATCATGCAAACGGAACTTATAGCGTGCTTTTTGGCTTATTTGACTTGCGAGTGAGTAACAGTGAAAATCGATTGTCCATCATACTTAATTATCGAAAGCTGAGAGGATGATTTATGAGCGTATGAGCCATTTGAGACTATGCAGGTCGTATAAACGAGCAATCGATGGGGCAGTAATACTATCTCGGAACGTTGATAGACGATCTCATCAAACGCATCTTTCATTTTCATTCCAATTTCCACTTTATCATTAATATCAAGCAATTATTGACGCGCATGTATAATAACGGCTGGAAAGTAAAAAGTAACGGATGCAACGAGTTCTTTGTTTTTTGTCCTAGTTCGATTTCAAAGGTTCGTTGTTAAGAGGATAGTAAGCCGATTCGATATCGAGTCGAAAACTATTTCTTTCACGTGCGTCGAATTAGCAACGAAAGGTGCTTCAATGAACTAACAACGCTCAGTTCTTGTTGTCTTTGCTTGTTTTGGCATCCGAATTATCGGAAAGCAATGACGGAAGCGTGTCTCGGTTCTTTTATCCGATTAATACGACTGTGACGCTCGACAACTTCTGATCCTCTTCTCCTCTCTGCGCGTTATCGTTCGATTCTTTTTTGTTTTTGTTTCTTTTTATTTTTTTTTTTGTTTTTTGTGTTTCCGGTAATCTATTCGTACGTACGATCGTAGATACGATCGTATAACCGATTTCTGGGAAAACGAATGCGGAATTACGTAGCGTCTTGCGCGCGAGAATAACGTTAGCTAAATCGACACGGGCGACGCGATTCGCGAAATCTCGAGATCTCAGAACGCAACCGGTACGGTTTATTTAGCGTCATATCTACTTCCGGAATATGCGCCAGGAACGCTATGAACGCGGTTTTTCGCGAAAATACCGGATGTCTCTTGTAATGCGATAACGCGATGCATAAAGCTGAGAATGTAATGCCACCGTAAAAGAAAGGATTTCGAGTGAGATCTTATTACTTCGGCGCTCAAATTGAAAGAGCGTTATATGTTCGTGTTTCTTTTATATCCGCGTGTAAAAGAAGCGACCGAGAGAAGAGAATTAATTCTCTTCCAAAATATTACGGCCGCGATAAAACGGCGAGACGGTAAAATATTATTATTTGTCATGAAATATTTACAAGCACGAGAGAGATACTTCTCTCCCTTCGATTGGTAACGTGACGAGCATACAACATGAGAAGTATCGCAAGGCAGCCCGACACGATATAAATTTGCTCGGTTATAGCTCTTGTACGTTTAGCTTTTGACTCGAAGCAAATAGCGATTTTTTTCGTTAGGGTCACCGGACAGTTGAAACTTAAAAAATGACGGCCAATTTTCAAACACGCTGTGTACGCGGCTTTTCGCGCCTAATGAGCATTTTTCTATCGTTTGGGAAAACGCCTCTTCTCGTTTATCATCTCGTATCTCGTTTATCATCCATGTCTAGAGAGGAATTTTCCGATTAGTGTCTAGAACCTTTGGCTGCTGAGCGCGCGTGGCCAATCGCTCGGAATAACATCGCGAAAACTGCAACACGCTGATGCTCTTCGTATCTCTCTCTCTCTCTCTCTCTCTATAATATAAAGTATTAAACATTTATTTATGTTTTCGCATAAAGGATTGCTCGTTTCCCTCGGGAGACACCCGAGTCAACGCGAGTTTAACATCCGCTTGGTGCATTTACGTGCGACTTCATGCTCCGTATATTCATCTCCAGACGCGGTACATTTAACTAGCGTGTTAAGTGCGCATCCGACGCGAAATACGTACACTTCTGCAACGTGTTGTAGTTGTTGCTCGGGAAAGCGACACGTACGTATGATCTACGCCGCAGGGTACGAAATCCAAGGTACGTGAAGTTCGCGAAATGGGTTAGCGGAATGGACGCGGGGAAATGGACTTCGAATATTGAAACTCTTAATTTACATACCGTTCGCCTCGCCATCAAATTATTAGGAAGTTTAAGGACACTCGCGGCGAATGCTAATTCGCGACTCGGTCGGGACGAAAGATATAAAGATTCCCGGTGGCAGAGCGGTAATAGTCTCCATAAGCAAGTCTCGGCAGGTGCTCGAAAGTTTTAACCTTCTTCTTTTCGGGGGGCAAAAGTTTCTCAAATTCGGAACGCTCTCTCTCGAAAACGGTGAAATATGCGAAGAGAGGTCACACGAACGTGCGAACTAAGAGAATCGCTACCTAAATGAAAGCGTTCTTTTATTTGCTATATAAAGGCGGTCATCTCGTGTGTCGGAGATATAATTTACACAGTTCCTTTTTATCCCGCATTTATTTGGCCGCACAATGTAACACGCACAAAAACGACAATAAAGAAATAGAACAAGTTTATGGACTTTTCGCGAAAACGACATTCCTTCAGTCAAATGACGATGTTTGTTACAGCGTTTGATTTTTATATTAAATTAGAAAAATATTTATATACGTTAAGCAAACGTACTATATTGTCAAATGTTTTCTCATGCGTGAGCATAAATCCTCTCATGCGGCCCCCATTCAATCTTCAGTACACTCTTTCTTCAGGGACACTTAAATCTTCGATGTTCCGGAGGGCTGAGGCAGTAGGACGAGGCCAAAGCATCGGAATAGCCTCTTCCCGAAAACGACGTTGAGAGAAAGAGAAACATACAGAGATATGAAGAGAGGAAGATAGATAGATAGATATAGGGGTTTTCACGAAGAGAGATGCAGCAGTCCTGGTTTCCACGGGTTTATCGCGCACGGCGTTTACGCAGAAATACGTTTCGAGTGGCATAATACAAAGATTACGCGAAAGACGTGACTTAACATAACTCAATGAAGCTCAGACCGAGTTAATTAAATCCAAGAGGTCGACGAAGCGACGCAAGGGGAAAGATAAAGGCTGGTGGATAGAACAACGGCGAGAGACAGGGTCGAGCGCGAAGCGCGTCGCTATTATCGAGGCGTCGTTTTCCCGCACCCTTTCACTCTCTCTTTCTTTTGCCTCTCTCTCTCTCTCTCTCTCTCTCTTTCTTCCTTCTTTTTTTTTCTTGTTTCTCTTCCCACTTTATTCGCGTTAAGCGAGGGTGTGCATGTCAAACCTCATAGACGCGTTGGAAAGTCGGCGGTAGTGTAACACGACGGAGCGCGTGCAGGTGGATGCGCTCGGCGATGCTTTCCTGCCTCACCAGCTACCCCGAAGCTTCGCAGAGCTGAGCGAAGTGCTCTCCTCACCGACCGTCGCGTATATCAAAGCGGGTTAAGGGCTTTCCCCTTCCCCCCTTTCCTTTCTCTCTCCTCTATTCACCCTTCCGCGAGTGTCACTTATACTTCCGCCGTTCACGCGCGCCCACCGACTAAATAATATTTCGCGTAATTTTCCGCGCTCAAACGAAACCCTGAGTGGATGCAAAATGCGCGTAAATGAGATGCCCGCGAGGCCCTCGCCGAGTGCAAACGCTTGCACTGATAGCTTCGACGCTCTTGAACGGAGTACGTGCCCTAACTTCGTTACCGTTCTTCCTCGAGACGCGTTACGATATCGGGTTATTTTTACGTGGATAGTTGCTACGATGCTTTTCGGATATACTTTTTCGAGTGAGTTCTCGTTTACATCAATCGGCGAATAAATTCAACGTCGCCATTCTTGGATCCGTAATTTTTTTCCGTTCCGAAACGTGTAACAACGTTTTCTGAATATAGATAAAATATCATTTCTTTCGCATATATAAGATGTACATGAGAAAACTTGCCCTTATGAAACTTGCAGGAACGGCCTGTATGGAAAAATGGCGGTCGGTTTTTATTTAAGCTTTACGTTAGGCAAAGTGCTTGTATATTAGAAACGAGCTGTGTGGCGCGACCGTTACGTCGAGTTTCGTGAATTCGCATACAGATGTGTTTCGCGTTTCCGAAATATTTACGGAAGCAGCACGAACACTCGTGTGTAACGAAGAAATGCGGAATAAACGGGAATGAGTCGCGGCGTGGTTTAAAGCACAATTATATCATGTGGATTTCACGTAACGATTCGAGAGGTAATTCTAGGTAATTCACGTCTTTCCTTTCTAGTCTCTTCGTAGCTTCAGATGGACGTTTATATCTGGAGCCTAATACAATTCGGCGGCAATCTGTGGATACCCATACGCTTTACTCCCGAGAACGCGATCTCCTTTAAAGAGAATGTAGGTAACACAGCTTTGCCGTCGATATTTCCTGTCCATCCCTCCCCTCCTCTTTCTTTCTCACCCCTTTTCTGCTCCGCGCATTCCCTCGACTCCCTGCCGCGTGGCAATAAAACCTACAACCGGATATTCATTTCGCGGCCGGATAAGAAAAACGAGCGCGCGGAACAAAAGAAGAATTGCCCAAGTTTTATTTCGTCCCGGAAGTAAAGCGATATCTTCCGGGTCGGACGCAAAGAATACCGCAACGAGACTAATTCGGCATAGTTTACGTCGGCGAAAGGTAAAAAGGGACGAAACCTTACAACAGCGCGCCGTCGTCGTAGCTCGTCATCCACTGAATGATACTTCGTGTGCGGCGCGGAACGATCTACTTTTAACTTAAATTAATACGATAAACATTCACAGGTAGAAACTTCGAGATACTGCATACCGCTGTAATAAAATAAAATGGTAAAAACAGAAATTCGATGTTTTTATCTTTTCTTAAAGCAGTCGTTTTTGTTTTTGTTTTTCTTTTTGTTTGGTAATTTAACATAGTTTTACCAAATCGCGTAAATACGGCAAATTACTTCGTAAACGCGAATATAATGCGCGCCGAATGAAAATCGTCTCTTTCTTTTCGTCTTGCCAAGTTCCGCTGTTAATTGTTGTCTGACAATGAGCTCGCTTTGCTGAAGCGCGCAACAGTGAAGTTACGCGCGACATTTCCAATGATTAAGCCGCGCTTTTGTAATCAGCGAGGCGGATAAACTCCTTTCGCGAGGATGCGCGAGTTAATCCGCTTGGACGAAGCGACGCCGCCGCAGCGTCGTTTCCGCACGTTGTCGCGATTACGGCTAATTATCGTCGGGTTAATAAGCCGCGGCGACAATCGCACCGGGAAAACGTGCTTGGCGCCGCCGCGAGAGGAGTTTATACGCGAAGCCGCGTTGTTGCTCTGCACCGAACCGTTCGTGGCTGCGTCTCGCCGGGGACAATCGTCCGTACAGAGAAAGAGATAGATATAAAGAGATATATATATATATAGAGAAAGAGAAAAGCAGCCAGTTACACACCGTTCTAACCGGAATAGGTCAGAAGTTGAAGCAATTAGCCCAGTTTGTCGCTCGCACGGAAAACAATGCCGGAAAGTTGTTAACGATGTCACGCCGACCGTTCTCCACTTTAAACGTTGTTTCCGGCCAAATTTGCTCATTCCCGGTCTGCGGCCCCTTCCTTACCACATGCATACACCCGCGCGCTTTGCTGCATCTTCCATGTCTCCCCGCTGACGTTGGATCGCCTCTAATTATAAACAAATATAACTTCGTTGCTTACATGCCTCTTGTTGTTGGCACAGCAAACAACGAAGATCCGCGCTTTTGTAATAATTCCCAGATTATTAAATATTTTATTATCACGCTTTTTAACGTGAATGTGTTCTACCGAACAACGTCCTTAACGTCCCGATCGTTTGGTAAGAACGAAATTTCCTGTTAGCGAGTTATTAATTACGTGAAACATCATGTGTCTGCAATTAACGCTAATTTTCTGTCTGCTAAGAGGGCTTCGTTTTTCGTCGCGCTACTCTACTTGAGATGTCTTTACGACTGTCGTAATGGTAGTCGAAAGCCGATTTGGATGAAGAAGCATCCGTAGTTGTGAGCGGCGCGATGTTTGCTGCAGCCAACAGCACGGTGGTACAACGTTTAATGTTTAATTAGGTCGGCGCACTAGTGTCGCGCTGTGCGCCGCACAATTAAGGAAACGTTAATTAGCTAAGGACGTACTAACTGAGAGACTTGAAATCTGCCGAGTATTGTGTTATTAACCTGCATCACATTTCACTTTGGCTGAATATCAAGAATTTGCCCGCGCAGCAAACCTTCGTGCCGCTTGTCGTTACAAATCCAATGTCCGTGAACGCAGACGTTGCCCGTGCATTTCTAAAACTTGCTTCTTTTGCTCAGTACAAAAAAACAATTTATATGTAACGCAACAGGAAAATAAATCAAACATACGCCGCGTAAGAAAATTAAAAAAAAAAAAAAAAATATTCCGCTTGTTACAGTTGTGTCCCGTACATTTTTGCGTTCTGGTATAAGTAAAGTTAGAAAAAATATGATAAGAGTGGATAACATAGTTTGTCGAACGGAGGGAAGGGGAGAAAGAGGGACCAGGTTAATTATGATAAAAACACACTCAAAACGCTTATTCACGTCGAACTTCATTTGCGTGATAAAACCGCGTCTCTATACATCAGTTTGCCTCGAAAGAAGTTTTAATTATGGAAAGCGTTGGAACGTGTTGAATATAGGACGACGACAACGACCTATCGATTTTTACGCGACATCGCGAATGCAGAACGTTCGAAAGAGGCGGGAAAAAAGTGTTCCTCTCCCGGTCGGTTAGCGACGAAGAAGAAGTGTAATGACTTTCGTAAGCACATGGCGCCGCACCTGGAACTACTTGCTTTAAATCTGCGTGCGACGCTATCCCGTATTAACATTTTTTGCGAGTGTCCCGTGCTGCAAGCAACAAAAAGTCTTGCCCATTATGCTAATCCGTAAGGACACGTGTTTGTAATGGCTTATTTTTACTTAGGCGAAAGTAACGTCACTGAGACGATGCGAAATCCTTCTTTACGGCGGATTACGCACACTTCTATTTAAACTGCCGATTAGTTTAGCTCGTCGCGGGTTCTTTAGCAGCCAATTCGCATATCGAAGCTTCGTTTCCTTGTAGCATTTTCGATCGGTACAAGTCGAATGTTTCGTTGCGATTAGTGACGACACTTCGATTAATCAAATAATAATATTATTGATCAATCTGCCAAATTTTGATGTCATTAATCGATTCGGGAGCGATTCAACTCGTACCGATCGAAAACGCTGTGTTATATCAACTGATAAATAACATCGCCGGAAAATTTTTCGTACAAAAAGTGTAACACAAAATAAGCACAATATGATATCTTCATTTATGTCTTCTCTTATATTAAATTTTCTATACTATAGTTTAGAAGATAATGTATTTTTAATTAAAAAATTACAGAAATTTCTGCAATTTTAATTAAAATTTTTAATTAAAATTGCAATGCAATATTTCCTAACCAGTTTGTAACTAAATTCGTGTAAGCGTTTCCCTGACGTATTGCTCGTCAGATTTCTTGATGTGCGTGCGATTTATAATTAAAACGCAAACTTTGAATCGATGCAACTATTTACTGTGATTACACCGTGCCGAGAGCTGCGACGATCTTCCGCAGATGATAGTGATAATTACGGCGTTAACTTCTTTCGCAAGAAGATGGGGGAGGCGGAGGGAGTGAGTAGGAGGAGTTGGGGGAGTTGGCGCGGGCAATTAAGCGAAAAGTCGTATAAATATCAACGTAGATCCCGAGCATACGGCTTCGGAGAGGATTTAGGCGCGGAGTTAAGTTTTCAACGACCCCCCGAGGCTCGAGATGGGGACATCAGATATCGCGAAATGTACGGTGAGAGCTTATTTCCTCCTTCGTATAACATTCTAACCAAGCGTTCCGCGTCAGTACGGCTGGTGAACTACACTAGCAGATTCTTCGCGATTCTGGACGCTAGAAAGTAATGAGACCCGTTTATACAGACCCGCCGTTAGAACATTAACGATATAGTGCGCAAAAAAAGAGACGAGGCAAAACTAAACGGCGCGTCGTTGCCTCAAAGAGAAATTTAAGACAGCGCGCTGTTCTCGCTTTCATCCTTTGATAACGCACAGGTCTTGTCATGGTTTCTTTCTGAAAATGTCACGACTATATTTTTAGTGGTTATTTTTATGTTAATCGTGTCGCGGATATAACACTTCTATTAGTTTTTTTTTTTGCCATCGTTCAATTAAACGTTTTGCAGCAGCGAAATCTAAAAGTGTCACATTATTGTTTCTCTTCGTCGATTAACTTTAACATCTTCATGGTGATTGCGGATACATACTTCTCTCTCTTTCTCTCTCTCTCTCTTTTTCTCTCGAATTATGAAACGACGCTAAAACTCTAAGAGATTAACCCACTCATACGCTTTAATGCAATTATTAAATGGATCTAAGAAGTAACCTTTCCTCTCTCCCCTCATTTACGAAATTCTCTTCGTGCCGCAAACGCCCCCTTTTCCGCTCACCTTCTTTATGCTTCGTGAAACTTAATAGCCGACCGGAATTTCTTTTACAACACATTACATTCACAACAATGTATCAGCCAACGCGATAAATTTTCTTTCGCGCGATGCGAATGCGAATTAAACCCGAAAAAAAAAAAACGTTTCTCACAGATAAACGTGTGGAATCTTATTTCGCGGAGTCTCGCCTTTATCTTGTACAATCGTCAGCGATGTTTTATCGGCACTTGACACGCATTTTAAACACCGATTTGCGCCTCATCGTCACGCTCTAATAGATAAGAATCAGACGTCGAGAAAAGCGTGCGGAAAAAACAACGCATGTATAAAAAGAAGTGTATCGATTCTTTACGCGCGCGTACTCAGAATATATTTTCGGGTTCAAGTAACCAAAAACTCAACGTGAAACGATAAGATGCTGCTGCTGCGACATTTCGCGTTTTAGCGTCAACGTGCGGAGCGCGGTCCATATATCACTCTCCGTACGTACGGCACGTATCGCCTCGTTGGCAGGGTTTCCCATACGCCAGGAAGCACCTTACCCGGACTGTTACTTAAGAAACATCAAGCGAGTCACCTTAGCGCAGGAACTCCCGTTGTCCAAGAAGCATTCTCGCCCGCCATCCTCGCAATTCATGCATAAGCTTCCATCTCTATAAAGGAGTTAGTGGTGTCATCTCGGTGGGTACTCATGTTTCATGAGGCTTACCCGCGGTACTAAGCCGGCGGCGACCCACATAGTACGCGAGCCAGAACAACGCCTTGGTTAAATAACTCTGCCGAAGCACAACCCCTCTCTCTTCTCCGACTATCCCCCGCTCTTACCCGTGAAAACTATCCGTGGCTCGTAGACACACTCGCCGTCCTCTCCCTCTGCCCTCACGTATCTCGTTAACGGGTCGTGGCTTCACGCAAACTCAGCCGCGGCTTTACGGAACACGCCGAATATCGTCGTCTTCTTGACCGGATAATTCTTGCGCGCGACCGCAAAATTCTATTCTTCCGTAGAATAGTCGAAATCGATACGGAGGAGCAATCAAATCGCTTTTTGCTCCCGAGTTCTTCAACTAGGTCACTGAGTTCCTTTTTTTGCGAGATCTTTTTCAGCACAAGAGAGAGAGAGAGAGAGAGAGAGAGAGCTTTTTTACTTTGCGGTGGTAAAACGGACTAAAACCGAAGATTTGCCAATGAGTGGTTTAATGGTAAAAAATATTAAAAATATGCAATGAATAATAAATAACAAATAGAGTTAAATTAATAATGCGGCTACATTGGTAATAAGAAATTGATATCTCCCGCAATAAGATAATTTATTCAATAAAGATAACATTAATCGTATATTATTTTTAATTTAGCATACTTAATGTATCGGAACCTATTGCGCAACTCCTTATGTCACGGATTCAGAATACTTGGGCAAATTCTCGACGCAAGCTCGCATTTCGAAAGCTCCTGAGAGATCCTTCAGCGTGGGCGAGGAGTGAACATTCGGTATCTATATAGCGCGCACGCGGTATTCGAGTAACGTGCGCCTTGCAAATTTTTTTCGAGTTTCTCTCTCTCTCTCTCTTTATCTATCCATCTATTTATCTCTCTCTTATCTCTTTCCGCGGCTTTCTGGGCGAAGCACGCCGTCCATGTTCGTGTTCCACTGGTTATTCGTTCGATGAAAACGAGAAACGACCTGCAGCAATCCGACACCGCGGCACAGAACGCTCGGTTTCTCTTTTGGCGCGGCATCAGTACTTTCCCTGCGAGAGGCGCGGCTGAAATACCATCCTACTACCAGCGTTGGTATCTTTTGGCAAAGTGAACACGATATCGTTCGTACCTTACGTACTTTTTTCCATCGTTCCTCGCGGAACGATATCGCGTCGTGTGCCGCTGATTGTGAAAAAAAATTATAATTGCAAGATTGTTAACTTCTTTTTGTTATAGATACGCGTTAAAAGTTACACGACAAGCGATCATTTTTCAGTACCAAAAAAAGAGCAAGACGTACAAGTCACAGCAAAACGCTATTATTTTTTACCTTAAATGTTTACTCTGAGAATAATTCTCGCTTTCTCTCAGTACTTTTTTCCATCAGATAAATTTGTATCAAGAGATTGTTCGATAAATACTCCGAATGTATTGATAGAATCGATGTTGACTTTTCGTCGGAGATATATGCAACATTCATTCGGAGAAAAGATGGAATTTTCCACATCAAAAATATCTCGTGTTCGAGATCACATCTCTTACAAGCGTACACGAAGTACGTTCGAGCATGAGAGAAAGACGGAGAGATATTCCGAGGATGTTTCTTGCAAATATCTCAGTAACGTTTTCAACGCAATATTTTCAAATGCGCGTAAAGCAATATCGTCGACATAAATAGCAATATTGCTTGGCGTATTTTGCGAATGCTCATACAATAAGTAAACAATGCAGAGTGTCAAAATTTTTCAACTACACGCGCAACGATTTGCAACTCTTTTCGAATCCGACATATTGGACAAAAATTTATGATAATCGAGACCGGGAAAATAGCTACCGAAAGAGAAACCTTGTGCTACACAAAATTTGCCGGTAGAAGACAAAGCAAACGAAAATTATTCCCTCCAACGACTTTGCTAGGATCGACGATATGGTCCTCCATGTTTATTAATAGCGTTTTCCTTTCCGAGAGTCCTTTTACGAAACTACCACTAGTAGGCGAATTTACTCAAGCAGATTGCCAGATTCGTAATATCTAGTTAACCCTCCGCTTGCTTGTGAGAGACGCGAAATGAGACTAACGTTCTTTCGAAACAATCTCGTGAAATCGTGAGGGCTAGCTTTCTCATGAATTTCGTAGCAACCTCTGAATCCTAGAGATAAAGATAATTTGAGAGTCTACGATCCAGCCATCACCGTCGCGCAGAAGACTTCGTGTTACGTCTTTGTTTTAAGCGTTGATCTCGCAAGATCAATTTAAAAAGATCGACTAATGTATCGATTGTTGGTGCTTATTGTTAAAAACTGCCGAGAAATATTAAAACCAAAATAACGTATAATGTCGTCATTAGTATCGATTATAAATACGTGGGACTGGAAAACGAAAAAGTTGACTTAAGCACGTCGTAAAATACTTGATTAAACTGCGAAACACAGAGCTTGCTTATTAACCGCGCTTTCTTCGCCGTTTAACTGACGCTAATTATCAACTATAAACAATTTTAATTTCCTGTGGGTAGCCTAAGAAGTTGATTAAGAGCGGAACAGCCTCATGTATATTAATTATTATTTTTATGCGACCAGTAAACGCATTGCGCTGTTAAAAGTTCTTTTATTAATACGAATTGCCACTCGTAAAGCAGCGGTCACAGTAAGCAGTCCGTGCTTCACGAGTCCTTAATTAAATGACTATAGTATTTACGCTCTAGTTCCACGGAAAGCTTGACATGTTAAATATTTGGATATTTTACGTGTAGATGCGCAGAATAGCATTTAAGATCTTTTTTAATATAAATTTGTCTTTATTTTCTCGAAACAAGTAAACAAGTTCTTGTTCAATAACGGACCAAATTGCATACGTACGTATATTTCCAACATCTCTTCTGAAGTTGAATAAGAGACACATTTCTATGGAACATCATAAAGTTTTCTTTTCAAGATCTCTTTCTCTCTCTCTCTCTCTCTCTCTCTTTTTCTCTCTTTTTCTCTCGTCTGTGTGTTCACATCTTTGTACGCGAGTATAGTAAGAAAGCCGAACTGCTTTGAGAAAAAAAGTCTATAAAACCAAGGCATTATTTCTTCGGAAATATATCAATATATGCTCGCATGTACGAGTTAAGAAATCTGAAATCTTTGCAATATTTTCTATATATGTATTTGAGGAAAAAGCAAATAGTCGTGTGGAATACAGGGTAACGCTGATGCAGATTTAATGGAAATCGTGTACGAATGAAAGAATTCCACATGGAGCGCCACCCGCCACTGAGGACTGAAAATGTAGTATGTTCCTTTCAAGAAATAGGAAGTTCCGATGATATCTCTGTTTGAGGTTGCTCTGGAAAAACTGGAAGCCAATTTTCACGTCCCGACGCGTGCCCATCCCTTCGTCTCGCCAAGCGGATTCCATCTCCCGCCGCGGTGAGTCGGAATCTTTTTCAAACGAGCCGCCAACGTTTACGCTTTTTCCAGCCGGCCTCCGCGGCTTCCGGTCTGGAATTTACCGGAAATAATACTGGCGCGCGGGCAACTCGCCGAGCCGACGAGTACACGCGTTGCGATAAGGTCTCGCGGCGTCGCGACGCCTCTGTCTCTCTCTCGCAACTTTTAAACTGCCAAAGCCAGCTCGAAGTTTCCAAAAGTGTGCGCGAGTTTCTCTTCCCCGACTTCGCGTCGCGACTCTTCACTCGCGTCGTTGCTGCGGATAAACCGCTAGAATTGCTCGGCGCATATGGCGAGCGCTTTTGTCTGGAATTTCACGTGAATTTCTACGCGGACATAACGAGTCGTTTTTGCGCGCTTTCTGACTAACAGTAACGCGATTTCATATGCCGCGGAAAATGCGCGATGTTGTAACAGCAACTTGTTTCATAAGCTCAAACTTCGTCTATTGTTTTTCTTTTCTAATGACTCTGCAGGTAATTTTCAAAAAGTTGGACAGAGATCTATGTCATTTCTTACGCGAAATTAGAGCAATATTGCAAGTTTTAGACTTGTATTAACATACGTAAAAAAGCTTGATACAATTTCTCTGTGAAACCCGATTTTCGCGCTGCAGCGTTTAATATGTCAGTTCGTACATAACACGCTCTGTCGAAACGTCGTGATCGTCGAAATTGTAAGAGATTTCTTTCGGAGAACATTCGCGCGGTTGTGCGCGAAATCTTCACTTTTTGACTCGCGATAAATGTTATTTCGTCATGAAAGACGTCACGCGACGTAAGCGAACTCGTCGCCCGTTGCGACGAGTCAAGAAGTCGACGCGCGGTTAGAAATGCATTCTGACGTTGCGTCTTGAGCGTTGTTGCATATTATTTCATCGCGACCCGGAGGATCATCTTCGTCGTGACGCAAAGAGATCTCGACGTCGCGATTGTCTGAATTCCATGATACCGTGAATGCGCGCACGAATCTTGTATTATGTTTGCTTGAAAGACAATTTCCACAAGCGTGTCGAACGGAATATATACTCGCAAGTACGCGGTACGCAAAGCAGGACGCTAACGTTAAGTAGAGGCTTCGGCGTTAATGGCCGGAATTTCGAAAAGCTCATACTTAATTCTAGTCTACGAGGTGACGCACGGAATACAAAATTGATCTTAGCAGGGGATATTAACGTTGCTCTTGTATGTAGACACGTTGCATTATAATGGGACATTCAACAGTGTGTTCGTTCTCTGACGAAATTCGTACATATTCACGTGGTTATTATGGTCTTAAATAAAAAAGTTATGATCTCAAAAAAGATTGTTTTATATTAAAAACATAGCTCCCCCCCGATCACTTGCATAAAACGCGCATTCTTGACAGTTTAAACAGTATCTATACCTATAATAACGCTTGAGATATGCGCGAGAAGCTGTGTATGTTGTTTAAGTAATTATAATAATTATAAAATTAAAATATTCCACTTTCTCTTTTGTTGCCGAGCGCGCACCTCCACGATCATTGCCCGTCGATTGTCATTGTTCAAAACGTTCCGCTGTTTCACGATAAAGATTCAATTGCGCTCGCACGCATGCGCAGGCATTTTCGTCGCGTTGCTCGGGTTTTGCCGTTCGTGGGCAATTAATTGATATTCCGGGTGTAACGAGATAGCGTGCAGTTTCGGTGATTTTTGTGCGTTTATATAAACCGACCGTTTACAGCCCGGTCACGCTCTCAATTTCTGCGCGAGGGTCGGCCGCGGATTCCGCATCAACGTGAATCTCTCCGAAAAAACCGATCCGCTCGCAAAAACTACCCCCTACTTGGTTTTTATTTTCAGCGCGGTTTAATAGCGAGTTACGCATAGAAATGACATTCACTGACGTTTATGCTAACGCGCGACCTCTTAACATAATTTCACTCACTCCGGCAGGATTACGAATGGAATGTAACAATGATTCGCTGAAGAATATGATAATCGAGCTTTTACGTTTATGTTAATATCGTCGCGCTCGCGCGCGTATAAACGGATTCTTCGGAGTTTTCACTGAAAAGACTAAAATGTATTTTATCGTTCCGAGATAAGGAGTTGCGATTGTGCCGCTGTGGGTTCTCATGTTTTTCCGCAATATCATCAAGAGCAATGTCCGATGTCGCAGAATTGTCAAAGCGCCGCGCTTCTCGCAATTTTATTCTTTCCTCTTTACAACTCCGGCAAGATATAATCTGTTTATAATTAAAAATTATGCCGCACGGCTGAGCCTCTCAAGATCTTCCTCTTTGTCGCGTCTGCGATCGGTTTGTTCATAAAAAAGAAGTTGAATATAAAGTTTACAACGCGATTCCGCTGGTTATTCCGGTTATAAATACGCAGAAGCCACGAAATTTCGCTCGTGCGCCGGCATTTCGCGTTCAAATACGTTACGGGATGTCTTTAGAAATTGATAGCGGCACTTCCGCGGAGCGCACGAAACACAGTAACTCCAGAAGGATTCCGCACAAGATATATTGTATATAACCGCGCTACACAAATGAAATATGGACGCGATAATATATCTGCTAATAAAACGCGGTGTACAAGCTGCTTCGGGAATTTCGCGTTGTTGCGTTATTAAGATGAGAGATAAAATTAATTAATTAATTAATTAATTGCGTGTGCGTCAAAATTAATTTCCCGATAAATTTTGTATTTTTGTAAACGTGTTTGGAAAGAGCACGATGAAAATATTTTGTTATTGTTTAAATTAACCGTGAACAACACGACAGTGTTGTTCATTTATTGTTCATTTATTATTTATCGGGACGAAGGGATATGTTCTGTTGATGTACACGTACGCTGCTTTATGTTTAAACTTATACGTGTTATCAATTATTTTGAGAGAAATTTCGCATTTTTTTCTTCCACGCACATTGAGATCGCCGCACGGCTGCACATAACGCCGCGATGTGCTTTACGTCTCGCTTCGGAATAAACGGTGACGTGTGTCGCGTTATAAGAATCAGAGCTTATCGCGAACATAGCGTAGAACGGGAAGAAGAGTCCCACTGCCAACGGAGAAGCGGAAAATCGCCTTTACCCAGCCGAGCGAAAAGACACAAATCTCGTATGTCGCGAAACCTAAGATCCGGTTCCCATTATTCGAGGATTTCGTGTATTACCCATAACGAATAAGTCGCGGATGATAAAAGACGAAGACGACCGCTCCTGCGAATTTATCGTACGCATGTATTGGTTTCTGCCTTTTGATTTCGAAATTCACACGCGTTTCCTTAAAGTTAAATATGAAATAAATTCACTTTTGTTTCTTTTTTTTTTTTTTTTCGTATACTTTTATTTCAACTCTTTATCGTTGCACGAGTCTTTGAATACAAACGAGAATGGGACGCAAGATCTACAAACGCTCCCGAACTCTCGTTTCGATAATTGCAGCGAGTCCCCGAGGAATCCTAGAAGCGGAATCGCGTTTTCTTGCGCACTCACGTCGTGGTAGAGCAAGACCGGCAGTACCATTTGTCAGCCAGTCTCGTTAAATATACAGGTAGTGAGTCTCGGAGCGCGTAAGAGACGAACGCGTAGGCTGAACGAGTTCGCTGTGAATCTACCAAGGACAATTCAGCAATTAAACTACCCGAGGAGAAGAACCGGGAACTAACCAGACGGCAGTCTCGTACTCATGCCTTCGTAGTTATACCACGTCGCGACCGCGCGCCTGCACGAAAACGCTGCACACCTTTAACGTTTTAGCTTTAGTAAAACCACCCTTCGCAGATTGGCGCGTGCTCGCACAGCAAACTTGTGATTCTTGTATGGACGACACTGTCGGCTCCGTTACCGGGATTGGTAAGAAGGTTACATTATTGCCGCGTTTCGCTGAGCTTCACGGCTCATAGACTCTCTCCATCCGAGGTCGTGGCAATAACTTAGAACCAGCCGGTAGTAACGCACGTACACGAATCACTATACGACGTCAAGGACAAAGAACAATGAATACGACGGAGAGTATATATATTACACACGACAGAGTTATTTCTGTGTTTAGCAATATCTCTCGGTCGGTCTTATTGTACGGATGAAATGCGACGGAGGGGAAGACGCAATTGGCCTTGTCGCGATAACGACTGTGATCGATGAGGGGTGACAGACGTTGGAAACAAGTTTTGAATCTCACGCAAGTCTTGTTTGTCTGTCCTCGTCACGACCTTTACTTCACTGCGGTTCGCGTTGTTCGTGAATTAGTTTACGATCTTCATGCATTTTAACGATAGCGTATGGAGAATGACGCGTGTCCAACGTGAGTTTGAAGCGCTTTTCGTGTCGCGCGAACACGATAGCGGTCGACTTAATTGTGTCTCCGATTCGCGAACGTCGTTTGATTGAAGAAACGAAATTGTAATCCCGGATTCACGTCAGACGTAACGTCGAGGCAGGAGGTGGAGAGTCGAAGGAAAGTTACGCACGGTCTGTGATTCGAGTTTCAGGAAGAAATTTTCTTCCCCCTGGTCCGTATCATCGAGTCGAGATCCGACCTCTCGCTAAAGTTAGCGCCGATAATGTATGCGTCGGATTTTCACGAGCCCGGAGCCGATGGGTAAAAAAGTCGGGAGAGAAGCGCAGGGATATAAAGAGGAGAATATGCCACGATGAAAGCGTAAAGTTCGAACGTAACGGGAACGAAGAAGCGGATCTAAGCGATTCTGAAGTATGACGAATGTACACGGTGGTAGACAGCAACGGCTCCCGGTGAAAGAGAAGGGAGGAAGAAGCAGTTTGCCGAGAGAGTCGTTTTTCTCGCGACACGCGTGCTCGAGTCAGTCTCGCGCATCAATGCGCCGCCGATCTTCTTTCGTGAACTTCTTGTGAAGTATATCATCTCGCCCATAATCCATAACTCGTAGTTTGCTCATATTAAATATTAAAATAACAACAGCGAGAGGAAATATTTATATACACTATATTTATATACACATATATATAAACATTCATGATGTATAAATATTTCACATAATTTGTCGAGTAGAAATTTCGCGTTCGGTTATCACATTGTGCGTGAATTGGAGCGTGTTTCGAATTAATTAAAAATGAATACAAACGCACACACACACACACGCGCGCGCGAGGTATCTGGCTCGAACGCTCGCGGTAATTTGAAACGCATTCCTAAAATTATTAATAAAATGTTTGACGAAGCATTAAAACGGCTACGATTTCGGGACGTATGTGTCTGCGAATTCTTCGGGGACGCAGTTGCGGATAAATCTTCAGTGACCTCGGGTGCTCTATCTCGAAATGTCTGTGGATTATGAGACCGGCGGTAGTGTGGACGGGAAGGGAGCAACGCGGAATTAGCAACCGCACTTTGGACCATAGTTCATTATGCTAATTAAAGTTGGGCAAATATCCTGCGAGCGTGGCCGACCCGTAGCCACCCCGCTGGCTTGAATCTCGTTTCTTTTTCACATTTCCTTTTCGCCAGGTTGCTGGCCGGATGCCGCGCACACGGTAATCTTAAGCTGACCAATAACGGACCGACTTTTTTTTAGAATTTTCCATTCGACGCGTCTCTGCGGTCGCGAAGGTATACAGTGCGTATTATACCTATAGTCCCGGTAAGCTCGAGAAAATGTGATAGTGAGCAAATGGAATTGCTTCTATAACTCTCGCGTAATATTACATTTTTTATTACAATTACTATACTTTATTATACTTGATAACATATTTGAAAATAAGAATTTATTCCATAGTTCGTTACTTAACGTCTAAGTGGATTGTAAAAAAAACTACAGAGAACAATGTGCCACATCTGCAAATGTTATAAAGTTCAGAAACCTCGATATATCGCTTTGCAACTCGTATTTGCCTTGTCGTCAATTAGTAAGCCGCGCAAACATCTGCGCACTGTGTCTAGTATTGTGATTGCTTTCGGTGTCAGATTCGCACGAACTACAGAAAATGTACGTCGAAACTCCATTTGATGATGCTTTTGACGTGCGCAGCGGAACTAATAATATACCTCGATACGTTCCACGGAATACAAGATTTTGGCAATTTTCTCCGTACAAAAAAAAAAAAAGACCGCGAGATGTCGAAATTTTTCTCTCTCTGTTTTTCTACTTTTATTTGTTTAGAGAATTTTGTCGACTAATTTTCAGTTCTCGACAAATAATGTAACAAGAAGCAGGGAAGTTGTATACACGAGCGTAGGTAAAATTTTATCGTAAGCAAACATACTGTAATCGTGGCGTATTACGAGGCCGTCGGCACGGCCGATTACCATATCGCATTATTAAATTACACACGCGAGCCGATGTAAGAGCAAACACGATCGATACGATCCTTTTATCGCATCAATTTTAAAATCTGCCCCAACTACGGTGAATTACCGACACGCTACCGCGTTTGTGTGATCGTCGTGAAGTAAACCAGTTCTAAACTGGTGCTCGAGCTATGTGCGTCGGAATAAAAACTAACGCGGACACGAACCAACAATAAAGAAAAAAAAAATATATATATGAAAAAATATATGAAAAAATATATATATATGAAAAATCGTATCTGGACAATATTTATGATGGTCAGAATCGGAGTGGAACACACATCGGCCTGCGGAATATTTACGAGGAAATCGATTGTTCGTAGATCAAGCTTTTCCACACGCCTCGGTCGGGATTTCCCGCGGCAATTCGCACGTATTACTCGCGCAAACACGCGTACGCAATATCCGTGTGCCACCTACAGCGGTACATAAAGTGAGCCTGCGCCCGTTATCGAGCTCGATCTGCCTACCCCCCGTTGCCGCCGCTGATACCACCTTGCGCACCCTTATCGGCTCAACAAATTTAACTTGATTTCCTATACGGACTTTGCGCGAAGCTCCAGGGAAATACAGAGTCGTACTGCCTGTCTGCGTCTAAACTCGCTTTACGATAAGAGCTAAAACCCGGAGCTCTTCCCTTCGGCAAACGGCTGACCTCCATTCATCCGACGTTAAATCCTCTTGACCCGAACAGACAACTTCGCGTTGTAACACGACGAAACGTCCGAGCTATCGGCGAAAGTTTTTAAAGCAGTAGAATTCCCATACCAAGGCACAAAGTTGCGGATCGACCGCAAGAATGTCAGGGACACGGAAGACGCATGGCTCACTTTTGCTCGCGCGCGAGAAGTATGTTAACTATGCTGCAAAATGCCACGAGGAGGTATCCACAGCGCGATCAAGTTTCGCGAACAAATAAATACGATATACAACACCGAAAGGATTTCAGACGCCAAAATAGTTGCGCGATTCTCGCTCGGAAGAAACAAACGAAAAGTGATGACACAAAAGTCATGCGGTCGCGCACCAATCGGCGCACTTACGATGTATCGCACAGGTGGCTCGTTAACTCGCGCAAGAGCTCATAAATCGCCGCGCGAATAAACAAACGACGCTACATAATATAAAACTGTCCGCTCCGTTGATTTATCACAAATTTCTCTGCGTGGAGATTCTTGACAGGATGAGTTCGGCAGATAAATTCTCTTCGCGACTTGGTAAAACTTCATTACTGACGTATTAAACTTCATTACTGACGTATTAAACATCGCGCAATCGGCGCGGAATGACGGCTCTTTGGAAGATCGCGCGCGCGCGAGTCGAAAAGACAGGCGGCGGCAATGGCGGAAAGAGAACCGCGTATGGTACACACAGTCTGGCGCGCATAGTCTGTATAATTCAGTCATATCCATGCTAATCCCACCGGCCGGCTCGCGTTATATTCTCCATGATGGATGCACAGCCACCGGAGAATTGCCCTTTTCATTGAAATACAACTAAAATTAAACTCATTTACCGCCCTCGTGGATTTACGGCGGAGCTGTGGCGATAGAGCGTTTTCTCCCCGCTCACTGACTGGCGCCTGACACTCTGCGAACGCGTGAGCGTGATACGTTCGTCTGTGCAACGGTTTGTGTGTTTGTGTACGGAGCCGCGTGTAATTCTATGATTTTTGCTTGATGAGTTGCGCGAGATTTCCATCGCGCGCCGGACAATACGGATGAAAAGTGGCCGATAAAACGGCGGTAATTCCAATGACAACGCGCGTTACGTCAGATTTTCCGAGATGGAAAAGAGGAGATAGCGAACATATGGAAGTTCCTACTAAAAATAAGTTCCGAACAGCGTCATTGATCGAAACGGGGATGTCGCGCTCCTCGCGTCAGGAATGTAGTTGGACGAGAATCGCGCGGACATCTCGTGCGCGCGCGAGAAGAACGGAAAGAAAATGGGACGGGATCCACGACGAAAGAAGTAATTCCTGAAGACAGCGAACTTACGTTCTCGAGCTCCTCAGTTCCTTCCCGACAAATCTTCCCGGTCTGGGAAAGTATTTCCCATCTCGGAGAAATGTTGCACGCGGCGTGCTCCTGACCTGCTCACGATGTGAAAATGTCGACTGCAAGCAGTTTTCTCTCTCTACACACGTTTGTAAAATTTTACACTCGCCATCGAGAGACCGTGAGGGAACTTAAGAGTCGATACAAATTTTATTTCGTTTATTATACATCTCTAACAGAGTGTTACTCGCGCATTTTCTCACGCGAGGTCTTTGCTAAATTTAACGTTAGTTTTAAAAAATCAATACTCTCTTGGACACTTTCGTTAATACAATGTGATATTTTATACATCTTCATTTTACGCGCGAAAAAAAATATTTTTTATTGTATGGCAAGACAGATTTATCAAGCTTACTGAATTTTTTGTTTCACGAAATGTTTTGTTAACAAAACAAAATAGTCAATAGATTTAACGCGCGCGCGCAAATTTTTCTTGCTGGCCATATAATAAATAATCGTGTTGCTATTCCAACAAACATTTTTTTCCGTGCGTCTTCATTAAGTAAAAACAGATTATATTTTATTATTAAATTTTTAGTTATATTTTATTATTAAATTTTTTTTAACTTATATTTTGCTGCATCAAATCCACACAAAATACAACATATCTGTAATCATTACATACAAAATACAACATCTCTGTCTATAATATTATAATATATTATACATACATTATATTATGTGCGTGGAGTATATGCGCGATTTATACGCAGCTATGTAAATATACAAGAGGCGGAGAGAGGGAACACGTGTATTGTGTATGTTACACGAAAATCATTTTACAACCCGCCGTAATTTGTCGCCTAGCACGCGCATAATGGCAGCAATGTGCCGTGGTATTGTCTAAATTGTTCCCGTGTGTAAACGAACGAGGCCGATCTAAAATGTATCGTGTCCCTAGATCATAATTGATATTAGCCGCGCAATTGGGAGTAAATCATTCGTTAGATTTTATACGAAATGCGAGCTTGTTGTTGTGAATACGCGAGAAATATAAAAAATAACCCAGTCAGACAACCTCCACCGGATGGAGATATTACGGCAGATGTTACGGGTATTTATTCGACAGATGTGTCGATATTTTCCCATGGAAAGTGCAAAAGGTCGTGGGGGTGGAAACACGCCAGGCAATATCGGAAGACGCTGTGCAAGACGCTGTGTGTCGTTCGAGAGATCTCACTTAGCTCTCCAAAAAAAAGGGGGAAGAAAAAGAAGAGACACATTCGAGCGATCGTAGCGGAACGAAATTCGCGGATCGTTTCGTGCTCGATTAAACGAGATCGATATCCACGTGCAAATAAACGCAATAAACGCTCTCAAAGAACGCTCCCCCGCTTTAATGACACCTGCGTTGCACACAACGTTCAACGCAACCAGCTTTGATCGTTTTTTTCCTACCCGATTTTTTTTAGACTTGCAAAATTTATTTCTCGTATTTTCCCTAAATGACGTTATTACGCCTCGAGGTAATCGCGCGCCCCAATTGCAGTATTTCCGAGAAGTTTCGCACAAGAAAAGAAGTCATAATAAAATTTCAATGTTCCGGCGCAGTCACTTTTACATAAGTTCCCTCGACCGGGTGCCCGTTAGAAACACGGGCGTTGCTGACGTTAACTCGGTGAAACGTCACTTTCGAAGGCGATCCCGGCGTGGGGAGCGAAATTGGAAAAGCGGGATCGGCCGATTGATTGAGTCGTGGCTGCTCGCGGTAACACTGTCAAAGGAACCTAATCTGCATTTCATTCGTGCGACTTTAGCGCGGCGAGCTCTGCCGGAAAATGTTTCCGAGTTCGGCGAGGCGAGGAAACCGGCGGGCGAATCTGAAAGTGGTTCAGTTTTCCCTTTCATATATCGACAAACCGTGTTCGGGACTTTGGCTTACTGGAATAGCGATTGTCGAGATATTCCACTCTCTCCCGCGTATATGAACAAAAAAGAATGAGAAGAAGAAAAAGAAGAAGGAAGGAAAAGAAAAAATATTGCAAGACAAACTCCAAGTGCCTCGCCTTCCCTAAGAGGGAAGGCGACGGCCCGGAAAGCCGGAGATTCCAGGTTCGACTCTTGGCTGAAGAGTTTTTTTCGCAATATTTTAAAATTAGTTAGGGGGGTATACGGGATCCTTCATATACATGTGATGCAAATCCAGCATCCTATGTAAAGGAAAAAAATTATTTCACACGTATATATATGTACGTGTACATATATATATATATATATATATAAGCACATTTTCTGCACATCAACATCCTGCAAACGGCTTTTTATGACCGAATTTATTTCATTGCTTAGAAAAGAAAAAAGTCGATACACTCTTAACTCAGAGAGAAAGAGAAAAAGCGAGATCAACTCTTTATTCCTATGCGCGGTTCTTTTTAATCAATATGCGAGATGCTTCCTCGGTGAAACAGCGGAAGTTCGAGAAGCTTAAAGTCTACTCCGCAGCCGCGATTTTAATCCTCGACATCCACGCGCAAGTTTTCCCGCGCGAGGAACATCAACAAAACCATACTGAACAAGCGAGCGTTACCAAACAGAAACAAAGTGCCACGATTTTATTCTCCGAGGGTTTTCGGCCCGAGGCGTGGCAAGGGGGAGAGAGGAGGGCACCGACGAGAGAGCCGGAAAGCGAAAAGAGAATTTTATTGGGAGGGTACACACACCGCATGGAAGCATCCCGGACGAAGAATTCGTTAGGGGTTCTTGCTGATCCGCGCGGCGTGTGTGCGTGCGCACGGAGTCGCGCTTCGCAGTCAAACACACCGGACCCTCCTCTTTCGTGAAATAGCCACTCGGCCACGACGTTTTAAACGGCTTCCAAACGAAGTTTAGCACGGCACGTACAATACACACACGTGCGCGCACGCGTTCTCTCCTCTCTCTCTCTCTCTCTCTCTTTCTCTTTTTTTCTCACTCACACGGCGCCAAGATCGGGGGCAACGCCTCTTTCGATTACCCCGAGGGCTACGAAACAAATCAAGCGGGTGAATACGCACGGATATTCAGGTGCATTTCCCACGGGTGGGATGCACAGCCCGGTAGAAAGTACCTCCCGGCCGGAGAAGTATTCCTTTGTGCGTCGGAGCTGTGCCGGATCGTCTAGGACAAGAATCTATTGCGCTCCCGACATGTATACCGCAGTCTCCCGTGATTGAAAAAGTGTAATCGCCTCGACTAGCACGCAGGCGAGGGGAAGCGGGGAAGAGAGAAACTTCGTTTCGTCCGTGAAACACGGCGGGAATACGCTATCGCCCATACATCGCGCGATAGAATGCGATACATTAGGAGTATCGGGGATTAAATTTAAAAGTATGATAAGATCTCACTTCTAAGAAAACGCGAACTGTTCGAAAAAAAAAAGAAACAGCTGAGAAACAGCACGAATATGTAAGGCGCGTAAAAAGAAACGTAAATGCGGGATCGATTAGCAATTAGAATACGAAATTTCTAATATCTGCGGTTTTGCCACGAGGCGAGCTATTCGCGATCGCGGAACATAATAAAACGGAGATTAAATTTAATTTCCGTAATACTAATCCTTTTTGCTGAAAATGGGAATCCGAGAAATGCGTCAAACCACTGAATTCCCTTGAATATTCAGCTGCATTTACCTCAAAGTGAATGTAGCTCTGGTAAGCTCTGGCGGAGAAATAATCCTTTGTTAGGGATGATAGCCGCGTATTCGGGCTGTTGAATTGATGGAATGTGAGAGTGTTCTCGTGGAATATACACGTTTACTCATCAATTTCAACAAACGAATTATCTGGCATGTCAAACGACTGTTTATTCTGTCGTACGTAAATTGCCTTCGTTGCGTTTGTGTTATTGCCGCACGTATGTACTTCTTGCGCAG
>QVOB01013092.1:0-31477 GCA_014839585.1 Pseudomyrmex concolor
GAGAGGCGACCTCAGGTTCAATTATGGAGTATCCAATATATTAGTTGCAAAAAGGCGTTGTTGAACTTAGGAATTTTTGACGATATGACAAACAGGTTTGTCATCTGACAAATATATAGGTCGTCAAAACTGAGAAATTTTTGACGATATGATAAACAAGTTTATCTGACAAATATATACGTCGTCAATTCGGACATGAGTGATGGTCGGATTTAAGATTTCACTGAAGATGACTAGAAATATATAATCGAAATATTTGAAATAATTACATGAGCATTATTTATTTTGCACAACACTCTGCTAATAAGTTCAACAACGCCTTTTTGCAACTAATATATTGTTTATTCTTTTTATTTTGATTGATTGGATAATTTAAAAAATTACGAAATCGATGGCATTAATATATGAAGGAAGATTAATGTCAGACGCAAAAAAGCAAAAAGCAAGCAATTGGTGCTGTAATTTTCTACTCTAAAGAACAGAAATGTAAACTGGCTTAGAAAAATATGAAGCATAACATGGGCTCCTCGTATTTGTGTGTGTACTTCAAGTTAAATACGAAAGATATTAAAGTCTTCTTTCTTTTATCCGACTCGTAGATAACGTTCAAAGATCGCTGTAGGTCACGTAAACGTCCGTTATTCGAAGTTCTATCTGAGCGTTCTTGTAGATCGCTCCTTTTATCGCCTGCCACAAGATAATGATTTCTACAACTTTTTCGTGGTCCGTCCGAGCAACACGTCGCCGAAATTGCTTTCATATCGAAATTGCTCTGACCAGAGGTCTGCGACGCGCGATCGATGCTCGACGACCGCTTACGCCAATTGGTTAATCCTGTACTCCCTTAATATTGCACAAAGTGTCGCCTGGAATATTGAGCCCTTGCTTTAAAATGGCGCAACGTATCTTGGAAATTCATACTTCGCTGGCGCCGACGCCAGCGAGATGTTCATGTTACATAGACTGGTATATATAAGTCACCTGAACTTTGTCTGACCTGACTTCAAAGTAACACACACACACACACACACGCATTATATATTACCCTTTCAAATCAATTTTAGATTAGATTGAAAAAATTAAAAGTTTGATTTTAGAGTTATGAATTTTACGGAATCAAATGAAGATTTCGCTTTGACCAAACATGAAAGTGTACTTTGTATAAAAGGTATAATTTAAATAATGCTTATTCGTTTCACCTTCTAACTATATTCATCGGGAGAATTTATATTTTATCTAGTATAATTCTTTCCTGCCTTCATCATCATTTTCTCTCTCAAAACGAAAGCAATTTCCTTACAGAAAACTAACGCGGGATATCCGAAAAAAGTTATTACGTACACGGCACATTGTATGTCGCCATATCTTGCATTATGCAGTATTAACAGTTTCGTAATTGGCGCGCCGGAGAGTGAAGATATGCATGTGTCATGTGTATGTATACGATCGAACACCTACGAGAGATCGGTACGATTGTTACCTGCATGACTAAGCTAGTATTTACGCAAGTCCGTATTGCGCGTAACCTCGTTATGCCACACTATACAAGGTGCGCTTCAGACGCAAACTCTTGCATTTTTTTATTGTAAATTTTCGAGATAAAAGTTCGAAATAAAATGAAAAGTGTTTGATTAAAACGATACGAGCCTTTCACGTAAAACAAAAGTATTGTTAATTTTCTTATCTGACCGTTGAGCGCCCACGTAAAACAATACAATTGCTGCGCGTCACTCGGTATGCGTGATTGCAAATGCGCAAAGTTTCCGAGATGAAGAACGGCGCGGTGTTCACTTTTGGAGCAACAGTAAAGCCGTCGATGGGTCGCGCGAATTATTCGTTATGCGTTACGTCTTGTCTTAATTACTCGAGTGATATACGCGGCGTGCTTTGTTCATTTGTGCCGGCGCACGCAGCCATAAATATCGATTACCGGGATATAGCCTTGCGTCCATCGGACCATTAATTTGTCGAAAGTTTGTTATTCGCCGTCGAGTGTCACGCGCCGCGCGCAAATTGTTTGCAATACTCCTCCGTGAATTCCGTGTAGCGCAGAATCTACGCCACGGTTATACGAAATGACGCATCGCAGCGACTGTTATAACAACTGAACTAATAGAATGACTCGTTATGATTGTATGACTTCTTATACGTCCAGCAAAGCGATAAAATCGAAGCGCCCTTTTTCATGCGAGTTAAACAAGAAAAAACTAATATATATATATCTATCTATGATCTGTCCTGTTACTATTAGATATGAATATTATTATTAGATAGATACTATTTTATATACACGTTACTATTTGAATAGTAATGTTAGAATCTTTTGTCTGCAATAACTGATTATGGTAATATTAAGACAGTGCGCTCGTGTTTGCATAGCCATTGCAAACGCGCAACTCTTGTACATATATGTATGTATAATGCACGCGTGCGCACGGAATGTTTATACTATTAGTATAGATAGAAGTATATACGCAAAAGATAATGTTCACAGAATATACTCATAGGAACATGGCTGTTCATATTTTCGGCGAGAGCATGGCGACTTGTAATTATGCGTTGCGTAGTTGAACGTTCATTATGAGAGAAAGTTTTAGCAAAGGAAACGCGCGAGGGAAAGGCCTTAATGTAGATTCGCCATAGTTCAATCCGACAAAAACGCGGAAAACCACGGAGTAGAGCACTACAAAGGGATGATAACAAGAAAGATGATTTTGCAGAGACGGAATGAGGTAAGGATAAAGACGCGAAAGGGATGGCTGCACGACAATAAGATATATTATATAAGGGTTAGCGCCGGGATTCCATCCCCTAGTTTCTCGCGGCACGCATAATCGCGGTATAAGCAGAACGTCACTGAATATACGGAGGGAAATGAAGCCGCCAGTTTAAACTTTCGCAAACGAGTGTAAATTAGGGAGAAAATAATTTCTGTTAAAAGAGAAATTTAATAGGAATGGCGAGTTTTAATAGGAATTGCCGGAAATTTGCGCGAAATTTTACGATTTTGAATTATCGTTTTTAATAGACAGATAATAAAATACCGTTGCCCAGCTAATATTGAATGCATTTTGGCACGGTATATATTTCAATGAGAGATTTTAATCGCCAAGGTATTTAATATTGCTGGCATAAGTGATGGATGTATTTATCGAATTTCTGTTAAGAGAACAACGTTGAAAAAAGAATCGATAGCTGTGATATCATCGACACGTGATGAGTGACACCTCTTCGCACGTTTCTGTTCTACTTGTTAGATTGTACAATAAAGATTAATGCGTCATTTTTATAACGACCATATATTATGTACGTATATATATATCTTGTCGCGAAAGAATCGTGCACACGCAACGCGTGACGCACGCAAAGAGCTAAGCATACTTTTAGCGAAACTTGGTTAGAAACGGATTTAAGCAAAAGTAAGAGTCTCTTTGAAGAAAATGTAGAACAGAGCGAAATAACCTAGCCTAGCGAGGAAAGTTGATTTTACCAGACAACATAATTCACTCGTTCGCGGAACAACATAACGGTTTAAAGTCGCTCCGAAAGAGCCTTACGACAAATTTGTAGCAACACTCTTGCAATCGACGGGACGTTTTGAGAGAAACGGGGAAGCATACAACAGTCATAAAGGCATAATTTCTCGGAAAGCTTGGCAAAGCATCGATATGGAAAAAGATGAAAAATCAATTTTACCGTCTGAACTTGCCAAGCGAAAAAGTTACGTTTTTTCACAAACGCGATTCATTAGACAATTTTATATCAGCACGAAACGGTTTTGATGTATTTCAAATCATACGAATTTTTCTACGAAACTACGGTAAATCCAATAAATGATTAAATTTTTGCGAAACTTTCTTGATCTTTCACATCTCATCCAACTTCCTTCATTTTTCTTCCTTCGCTTTCTTAACTTTCTAAAACCCACAGAAAAATTGTCGATACTATGTCGAAAAAAAAAAAGAAACTTAATTTAACGTTAGTTCAGTAGTCAGTGAATACAATAATCATCCATTACCTGCTAATAATATAAATAAAAATAGATTTATGTGTGAATTCGGCAAAATTGACGTAGGCAAATAAAAATAACTTTATTTATTTATTTTTTTTTTCTATTTGTAGAACCTCTTTCTTTTCTCTCTATCAGAATAAAAAAATGCTAAGTACTTTTCATATTCGTAATGTTATAATCCAATATGAATATCAATGACAAAATCCGAAGTTTACTCTTTTCCACATATTTCTTTTCCATAAGACACAGAAAGAATCATAGCTCGAACTACTTCGATGATATTCGTTTGCTGCGAATGTCACGAAATCCCCTTTCGATCCGCATCTAAAGATCGCAAGCTGAACTTATTCACGCGTAAGAATGTAATATCGTAATGGCGCGTTCTCGGGAAGGCCACGAATCAGGATTCGCGGTGAGGTAAACGTCAGCGGGGAGAAAAAGAGGAAGGAAAAGAGGAAATTCCGTGGAAACGGAGCGAGCGAAGATTGCCGGAGGAAAATAATAGGACAATGCACATCGCGATGAACGGATATATACGAGCGAATTCGCCGATCGAGCACGGACGAGCGAATAGATAGGTAGACGGATAGATGAACGAACGAACGAACGAACAATCAAACCGGTCGTAGACGAATAAATCGAAAAGGAGCAAGATAAACGTCGCCTCGCGAATTCGAGTGTGAGCGGGAATGAGAGGAGACAGAATGCGCTAACATTTCCAAACAAAATGGCGTGCGGCGGAAGAGAACGATTCTCAATAGCGTTGACGAGCCGCGTCGACCGCTTTTACCGTTACGCGACCCAATGAGAACAGATACGCTCGCCGCGAGAAACGTGGCCGCTTGTGCCATTCGATGGCACCAATAATACGGTTCAGCGTGAATGATCGTAAGTTTAAGGATCTTCTAAATGTTTACGTATTCCATTTGCGAAAGAATTCGCGAGAAAGCTATGTTATGTTGAATTGATAAAAATTTAAATGTCCATAAAATATCTCTACTTTTATTTAATATCTCGCGCTCGATTACTTTTACAGAAATTTCCTTGGCTCACATCCAGTTCTCGTTACTACGTTATTCTAAAAATTCATATTTTAAAGTCCCCGTCTCTTTTTAATATTGTCAGCAGTGAATATACTATATTGCATTTATTCGAGGCGAGCCTGAAAATTCTAGCCTGAATGGCTAAGGTTGTACGTGGCGGAGCTGGATAAGTCCGACTGACAGAGATACAGACGGAACCAACTGGTTTATAGGAGGGTATCTATTTGAATATGAAACCGTGACGTATGCCATAATGTATGTCATGAGGTTCATTGTTGAACATTACGGGTTTGTGTGCAAACAGTCGAACAGGCAACATTCGCTTCGCACTGGAACGAAGGCGTACGTTCTTTTTTTATCATATTATAATCGTGACTATGATTTAGAACGAGCATTCAGTTAACTTCGGTTGGCGTTAACCAACGTCAGAGGAGTCAACCATAAATATCGCGACATTTGCGGTCACGACGTTGCAGAACTATTAGTTTTCAACGTCACTGCGCTGTGTGATATTCGATTTTCGCGATGATTTGTGTCGACATTCGATGTTGTGTTACGATAGTGAAACGCCATGATGCTACGTCATGTGAAAATCGATCTTCATAATGATAAAACTCGAAATAACATAACATATTATATATATATATATAATTATACTAGACCTTGACGATATTAATACATGTATTAACACTTATCCAATATTGTTATCACAAAAACGATATATCCGCTAATTAGAATAATTATTAATGAAATTCTCTTATTGAAATAATCATATATTTTATATTATTTTTTATATATCAATATATTGATTTTCACGCAATTATATGAGTAAATGTTTTAATTATAAAATTGAACTTTATGCACCTTTAACTTTGCATAAAAATATTATGAAAATCTTGTGCCATTTCCGATGAATATGTATTTCCATCGTTTGTTACGCACAACAACATTGCAGGGATTTCTATATTGTTTTTTGCAACAATAATCAAATTTTATTTTATTAATATTTACGCAAACACATTATAAGACATGTAGAAAACAATAATTACAAAATAATTTTTACTGACGTTTATAAATTCTTTGTTACACTAAATGGAATTTTTATTTCAAATTTACCTTTGCGCCTTTGCGTATTTGTGTAGTAATTAGTTGTCAGTTTTTTTGTATAATTTTTATTACATATTTTTGTTATGCGTATATACTATGGACGTTAAAAAATATATTTGAAGATTTCTAAACAATATATTAATTCTGCGTATGATTTCTGCGTTAGTATCACTTTTTATTCTGCGTTAGTATCACTTTGACGTTTTGTGGACATTTCAGTTCACTTCATCTGAATTCAATAAAAAATTTTTACAAAATATCGCGAACACAAATATTCACACAATAATTCTTTACTTATTCTTGCATATTTTTATTCTTTTAAATAAATTATATTTTGTAATATTTTTAATATTTTTTAATATCTTTTGATTTAAATTATAAATAGCATGATCAAACCAACCTTTTATTACAGATATTTGCGTGTAACATATATTGGTTATTCATATGCAACAAATTCGTACGTAATAGAATTTTTATGAAATGCATTTTCTGAAACGGAATTTCAAAAATACACAGTGCAAATGTGCACAATGTTCGTTATCGAAGTATACACATTACAATAGTATCCGTCTATAAATGCCGGCACGTACAGGCATGAAAACTGGATGCGTGCCATTGTGATGAACAAATTAATACGAGCAATTTGAGTTACATAGAATTTTTTTCTTTTTATTTCTTTTTTCCTCTAAATTATTCTTTATGATTGTCATGTTGTCGTACTTTAATTAGATAGTTTACGACAAAAACACGAGCAAAGAGAGAGTAAACCAATTTCTCTGCAGTACGCCCGACATCTCGGATATTCTCTAACGTCTGCTCTGTCGTAAAGACAGAGGAATTCACGTAGCAACGAGCTGCTCCAGTAGTAGCTGGCGACGAACCGTTTTCGCGTGTTCATTATTTCGTAAATGCGACACGGCGCAAACGTCCGACGCCTTTCGCGTAGCTTAAATGCCGACGTATTATCCCCTACTTTGCTTTAATCATGCCCGGAACGCACGGTTCGTCGACAATCGGCATTGTCAACGCTGCGAAACGGTACGCAGCTTGGCGTTAATTGTGCAGAAAGCGGACCCGCCTGAATCGGTGAACCTAAAACTAGGTTGACTCCCGACAGGTAATTTGTATCGCATTATCGCGTCTCGCGACGCACTGCGCGCCATGAATTTATTCTGGCTTAATGGAAAACGCGTGTACGAGCAAAAGTGTAGCAAGAAATGGTCAATCGATTCTTACCTTATCGAACGTTCCTCTCGCGCGATCGATTTCTTCATCGGGTCACCGGGTTACTGTCGCGTCGATCGATCATCCGTTAACGTTGTCACTGTAATCATATAAATATAATATTGAGTGAAAAAAATATATTGAAATATATTAAAAAGAAAGAAAATTAAAATACGCGAATAAGCGCGGTTTAGAATATAAATGAAAATTCTGAATTTTTTTTGACCGAATGTTTAGTCGCATAGATTTGTAATCAATGTGGGTTTTTATTTTCAGCATCTATCAGAGCACGCATAGAAGAGACGCAGATGGACACGCACGAGGGTTCGACGGTTTTATTGCAATGCAGATTTTCACCGCCAAGAGAAAACGTCACGTGCTTCTGGTTAACTCACACTAACAACAATCTCGACAACGCAGCGATCGAAAATCGATCATTATCGCCAAACTACAAAGTTTATATGAATCTAGAGGAAGGCCGTTACGATTTGCAGATCTTGAACGTGTCGTATGAGCGAGACAATGGCAAATACGAATGTAAGCTGAAGGCTAGCAGCACTGGTACCGATTTTCACAGGAAGTACATCACTTTGACGGTGTTGAGAGCGCCCGGTCCGCCTACGATATCGCCGACCTCCGCACCGGCCACGGAGGGTCAGAGGCTTGAATTGCAGTGCAACACCTACGGCGGCAGTCCCGAGCCGGAAGTGAGGTGGTATCGCGGTAACAGCAGTATACCTCTGCATATCGGCAGAACACTGATAGTGGAACCCACGCGCGAGGACGATCAAGCGGTCTTTCGATGTGTCGTAAGAAATCGTGCGATGCGCGAAGGCGAAACTCTAAACGCGTCGGTCACGCTGAACGTAAACTACTTCCCGCGCGTGAGTGTCGGCCCGGAGAATCCGCTCAAGGTCGAGGTGAATGGCACCGCAAGCCTCCGGTGCCACGTGGATTCAAAACCAAAGGTGACCATGGTTCGCTGGCTACGAGATGGCAGCTTCATTGCCACGCATTTTCAGCACGTGATACCGAAAGTGACGCTGCAGGATGCTGGCAAGTATACTTGTCAAGCAGACAACGGGCTCGGGAAGAAAGGTGAGGCCTCTTCGACTCTAGATGTGCTTTACCCGCCCACGGTATCGATCGAAGGTGAAGCTATTAGAATAGCCGACATGGAGGACAGCGTGACCGTGCACTGCAATGTGTCCGCCAATCCGCAGCCGGCGGTGACTGAATGGTTGCGAGAGAATCGACCGGAGTTCAGACAAACGGGCTCGATCTTGCGATTGACTCGGGTCACAGCGGATCACGCTGGTAACTACACGTGTCGCGCGGTTAACACAATTCATCCCACCGATGGAGAACGCAGGAATCACTCGGCCTTCGCTAGCGTGACCATCCGAGTGAGACACAAGCCCGGACCGGCCAGGGTGACTCCCGATTCACCAGTCGCTGTTGAGGGCTCGCGAGTGATTTTGACGTGCACAGCCAACCCAGCTGGTTATCCCGAACCGCTTTATCAGTGGGCAAAGGAGGGTAGTCCAAGTCCGATGTCATCGTCAGGTCCGAAGTACGAGATCGACTCTGTGCACCTCGGAAGTGAGGGCACCTACAAATGTCACGCAATAAACGAAATCGGCGTCGGTGATACCGCATCTGTCAATCTCACTGTTCATCAACCACCAAAGATTCTAACTAAATTACAACCCCATGTTACGAGAAAGTAAGTGGTACATATACTTTACACGAATATCCTACTATTGATTTTGTTTTAATACACAGTAGTCATTGTTTTGTGTGTGTGTGTGTATTAAAAAAATTTAGTTTTTTTTTTTTATTTGAATTTGATATTTTTGCAAATATATTTGTTGTATTCGTTTCATTCTCTATGTTATTCGGTGAAAAATAATGGATTTGTGAGCGCAATTCGCTTTTTGCAAGTTCGTGATGTATCTTTTCCGTCCAGTTAATTCTTTAATTTTCGAGTTCCTTTTAACGTCGTTGACGTAATTGTGGAAGTCTGCAGACCTTTACGTCCGCTTTCTTCTACACATTTCTTCCGTGAGCTATGCGTCGCTCGCGGCGAACGAAATAGCCTTGCAGATAGAACAAGATATATCTTCTGTTCTAATAATGTAACGTCTTCTTGCTTATCGCAGAGTCGGCGAGTCGTCGTTCCAAGTATCCTGCGTAGCGCAGGGCAAACCGCGGCCTAGCGTGCGCTGGCTGAAAGACGATCAAGAATTAACGGCCGACGAGAGGCTCTACAAAGTAATTACGACGGCGTCGGAGGGCCACGGTAGCGTAATAACCGTAAATTCCACGCTGAGCTTTTTGGGTCACGCTCGTCCGCAGACCGAGGAGATCGTGGCGGCCGATCGCGGCAAGTACACCTGCGTCTTCGTCAACGACGTGAAGAAGGTTGAGTCCACGATGATGCTCAAGGTAGAACACGGGCCCATAGTGCTTCATCAGCATAACAAGGTGGCCTATAATCTTCGCGAGATAGCTGAAGTGGCCTGCAAAGTCCAAGCGTGGCCAAAACCCGAGTTTCAGTGGATTTTTGATAATAACGCAGCGACTCTTCAGGGTTCATCGAGTGACGCTCACTATGAAATAACTACCACGAGCGATAATTACGACGTGTACACGTCCATTCTCAGAATAACGAATATCCGAGAATCAGATTACGGTGATTACACCTGTCGCGCTGCCAACGTTCAAGGTAGCATTGCGTCTAAAATCAAACTGCAGCCAAAAGGAGCGCCGGAAAAGCCAAAGAATATCACTGCTATGGAAATTGGGCCTACATACGTCGCTCTTCTGTGGCATTTGGGTTTTGACGGTGGTCTGCCTATAACCAAATATTTTGTTTCGTACAGAAGAGTAGCCGGCGGCGATGAGATAGTCGCGCCGGATTGCGCACCTCCTCGCGGACCAGCCGGTCAATGGCTCGAACTCGATTGTCGCCGATCGAATCCGTGCAACGTGACCGGTCTAGAGCAACATCAGACTTATACGTTCAAGGTGAAAGTCTATAATACCAAGAATCATTCTGACTATTCTGATGAAGTTAGCGCTACTACGGCGGTGGCGAAGATACCCACGCCACTGAGAGTGAGCTTCGATCCGGAAAGTGGTACGCTTGCTATTAATGTGGGTGCCACGTGCTTGGCGTTGGTGGCGTCTATCGAGAAGTTCGACGGAGGCTCGGATACTTCGTGGCGAATTGTCGACGAGTGGCCTCTTGAAGTTCTCGGAAGTGCGCCTACTCAAAGGGAAGGAATATTGGACGATCCCGAAGCGGCCGACTCGGAACCTCATCTCAGAGTTAGACTATGCCTCAAAGCTGATCGCCAGAAGTGCGGCGAGTATGCGGAAGCCGAAAGTAAGTTTGTTTATACAGAATACAATAATTACTAATAATGGTTTACTGACTTAGTCGATCTCGAATAAAATTATATTACATTAATATGTACACACATACACTGCGAACGGAGTAAAACATTTCACAGTTTACAATAAATATTAAAAATGTTTTTAATAGTGAAAGAGCTGTGATAAGTAATTACTAATCAGTTTTCCGGTATGAGTTTTTGTTAAAAGCTATTTCTCTTGCAGCTTATCAATAACGTAAACTTGATTAATTCTATTAAGTTATATGGATTTTTCTGCAAATTTATGTTTTTCTTATTAGTAGCTAATTAATTTCTTATAAAATCTGCAAAACTTTTCAAACATTGAAAAGACTTCTCTTAGAATCTAAAATAATACTACCACTACTATTTTGTTTAAAGAAATTACCTATTTTTTATTTTTTTATTTTATGTAAGTGTTATTTTGAAACAAATTTTTATTTTTTTTCGCGCAGTTGGACCATCTTATATCGCACAAGCCGGAGCTCTCGCAACGCCAACTTTAATCGCACTGATAGTAAGCGGAGCAGTGTTTCTCCTATTCGCAGCCTTGTTGCTGTTGTTCTGCCGATGCCGGCGAAAACACGCGACGAAGGCGAAGGATTACGAGATGGACTCAAACGCGTAAGTTTTCATCTCACGATGTTATTGCGCGCTATGAATGAGAAATGTTAGATGTTTTACGTGACTTGAATAAAGAGGTCTCATTAGAATGATGTTTTTTCTTATTTTACAGTGTTCGTCCGAGTCTCGTAGCTGGAAACGGCCAACAAACGCAAGCACCACCGCCATATTATGCCGAGAATAAAGCTTTAGAACATAGTTTGGATCATGCTCTGGCTCTGGAAGATTCAAAAACTCCGGCTTATTCACAATCGGGATATGGTTATCATCAACCTAATCACAATATCAATGGTAACCATTAGAAATGATAAAAAAACTTTTTCTTCAACTTTCACACATTTTTCGATTTTATCTACTAAGTTCTTATTAAAAAACCATGTATGATATGCAACTTTTTAATTTTTCACAGGCGTGAATATGGGTTATATGGATAATAGTTATTCGAACTCGAACAACGGAGGCTCTGTGAATTCACAGGATTCGATATGGCAGATGAAATCCGCTGCGGCAAACGGCGTTAACCAGCCGTACGATCTCGCCGGATATGGTACTACGGAATCCGATTACCCCACGCACCCTCATTATCTTCCGCAACGAGAGGATTACAGAGAAAGCCATAATCTGAGCCGGCAACAGTTTTGCTCAGAGCCTTTCGCTACCGTCGTCAAGTCTCAGAAACACGTTGGTCAGTATTAAGCTTACGATCGTTTTACGTGACTCCCTCGGCCAAGACCCAGCTTCTAATGACAGTTCCTATATTACCGGTGTGCGTGTCGAGCTGCAGCGTTATAGATTATATCGTACGTTACATCGATCTTACGCGGTGCTACAACGCGCTGCTTTACAATATATGCCTTCTCTACCCTCTAGGAGAAGGCTTGTTCCGACCTTACCGCCTGTCATCTCATATCGCCGGCTTCCGCAATCTCGCAATTCCGCTTTTATATTAATTGTCCACTCTATTTTCGACAGATTCGCCTTACGACGTGTCGGGATTACCGTACCAGGAGAATTATGACGAAGATACGAAGCCGCCGCAACAAGTTAGTCTTTCGTATGACGAGAGCTTGGAGTCCGGCTACTCCACGCCGAACAGACGTCGGATAATTCGCGAGATAATCGTTTGAGATCTGCCTACCGGCTCACGAGCCGGAAACACGCGCACCACCTGGCTATAGCAGCAGGCCCCTTGTCATACGGTGACGCAGCATCACCCGCATCACTATCATCATCGACATCGTCACCGTATGGATATTGTCCTCGAGAACCCTTCGGTGTCGCCATCGGCAAGAATGTCCACCGCGCCAACGACTGCGACGGCAACCTCGCAATTGGGTCTTCCGATGCGTCCGCTACAGCATTTTTCGCACCGCGCGGTTTACGACGTGGGTTTACGACATAGTCCGCCAACGTTACCCGCGGAGGAATATTACGCGAGGGGTTGCCACGGTCTGGTGTCGCACGACGATTTGAATGGCGCGCCCGCACCAGTGACAGTCCGAAGAGTTGATAAATCTGGACTATTGGAGATCGCAGAAACGGATCCCGTCACGTGTCCGCGTCCTTGCGTACTTACGGGTGCGGAAGATGTCGGCGTACGTCCCGTGTCCTTACGAGTCGATCGTTCGGGGCTTTTAGAGGCAGTTCCCGAAGCCGTCGATCAGCTAGAAGAGCATTGCAACGACGGCAACGCGATGGCAATGCTCGACGAAGCTACGACTGTGTCGAGAGAAGAAACGTTAAGATTAAGCGCTGACGTGAATTCTCGCGTGTTCAACGGATGCTGTCTACTAGAACGGCCGTCGTCCTTGGAAGGACAAGCTTGTCCGGACGAAGCCGACGGGAAGAACTGTTCTACAGATGCCAAGGTGCTAAACGGAAATTCGCGAGCTCAGTTCGACATTTCTAATGCCACGGAGAGGCTACCGCATTTGCCATTCTCACCTGGCCCTTCTTTGCGTTGTCCTCGAAACGATTCCTCGAGACTGTCACCACTGATAAATCGTTGCGCGGACGTGGACTCGGCTAGGCGAACTCTGGAAGTAACCGCGAAGTATAGTCCAGCTAATTCCACTTCCAGGAAACTCACCAACTCGTCGCATAGTCCGATTACGCGAGGACGATCACAGGTGGGATGTTCAAAGGACATCCTTGATCCAGCGTTAATCGACTCGAACGATCTGGTAGTCGGCGCGAGTAAAGCTCTTCGTGAATCGCTACTCGCGGAAGGAAGTACGGAACAAGAAGAGAACGTTCCACCAGGAGAGGAGCGGGCCGAGGCGGAAGGATGCGAGCATACTACTACAGAAAGTCTCGAAGAGGACAAGGTATCGTTCAAAGGGTCCAACAAACTTCTCGGCAACGATAATGTCCAGACGCTCAAAGTGATTATTCTGTCGGAACAATTGTGAGAGTGACCGCACCGTGTTACATGATTGCGGACAGTAATATCGATACGCGCGTGTGTGTCAGTCAACGAACGGTTATCAACAACGATATCAGTCTCCCGAGAGATTTCACTAACTGTTGACAACAAGAAGAGCGATGTATCTTGTGCGACAAATTACTCTTCGTCCCTGTTAATTTATCAATTTTTGCTAACACGATTATAATTTTGAATATTTCAAAAAATCACACATTTTATCATACACAAGTCTCGATATTCAGATAGATCTGTATCGAAGTTTAAACCGCTTTAAGACTGAATGAATATTGACATTTTATAAAATCCGGCAATTATATCGATATATATATATTGATCTTAAGAAAATTAACTGCCAGTTCGGACTGAAACGCGTTACTGTTGTATAATTAATTAATCTCGATGCTGTCCGCGACAAAATTTTCCTATATATTTATATCACATACATATATTTTGTTGAAAACTTTTTATATTGGCTATTATATAATGCCTATTGTTATTTTATTATTTTATTTTGTGCATAATTAATTTTCTTTCGAGTGCATTTACCATAAACATTTACTCTTCGTGAGACTGTCCACAAGCTTTTTCCAAGTACCGTGATAAAATACTTTAAGATATTTTAATTTCCGGCGATTTCTCGCGTTTAAAAAAAGGATGTCGTATTACACATAAGCGGAAAGATATTTAAAGATTCAAGAGAAGGTCTGACTATTATCGGTGATTACTCGACACACGGCGTTCGATGCGCATTTTATACTTTTATATACAATTGTGGATGACGCCGTTTCTTCGAGTGAAAAATGATCATGATTTTTCACATGTGTGTAATCGAAGATGTTATATCGTACTGTATATGTAAATATGTCGATCGAGACGATTGTGGCCGAGTTTTTGTAAGTACGTACTAGAGAATAATGTTTATGAGTAAGAGATGTATTCTTTTGCTGTGAGAATACATTTTAAAAAACACTGATTATGATGGCCATCGGGCTGAAAAATAGCACGACGATAGGTTCAATGTCATTTCGTGACGTTAAAACCGAACCACAATAAAAAATCTTTACAAGTTTCTTATAGATGATCTTCTCGGATTATTATATACATTACAATATAAATATTATACAACACAGACGAACAACGTGTTTATATCACACAGCTGTAAATATTTGAATAAGTTTCTTATAAAATAAGAACAACGTGAGAGAACAACGTCTACTATATGTTGAATGCATCACACGACTCTCTTTAAAAATAATATTAAATCAATCTTAAAACGAATCTTTAGTAACAACGAACTTTGCTGTTTCAGCCCGCAATACTTCAGAGTTACGATAAATACGCCCCAAATGTATAGACACTTTTTTACGTTTGCGCGAATTTTACGCGTCACTCCGTTTTATAGTTATATATGCGACGTATAAAGATTATGCGACGCTTTTTGTTGAGTTTTACTTCTTTCTTCAGTTTTATATTTTTCTATCGTCGATCGAACGCCGGCGAAGTATCGTTTTTTTCGCTTACGAACACAAAAATGATAATAATCTTGTATATATTATTTTTGACAAATTTTATAAAAGATTTTATAGCAGAACAATAAAATATCTTTTATTTTATTGTGTTTAAATAAAATAAAAGCTATGTTCTCTTTCTTCTTTCAGATTTTATCGATGCCATTGCTGTTGTACTTTTTATATTTATGAAAGAGCGATAAAAAGCGGAACTTGGCCTCGCGTTTGCGTCGCACATCATTTGTGATCTCATTTGCTCGTAATGCAATCTCGGAGACATTGTGGTCGGACGATCGCATCTCGACCGTTGCGATTGCGCGTTCGCTATGCGGATCGACGTATATACGCCGCGGTTCTGTGTGGCCATTAGTCTCGTGTATCACGACGTATATAGGCGCAATTAGGAACACAAATACTTTAAGTATATCCACCAAAACCATGTCGTGCTGCACATACAACAACGCGATCGTAACGAGTCTTGTTGGACGTAATCTTCTTTGTTGATTACTTCGATAATGAAGTACGGTTTATCATGACGTCATTCAAGTCTGCTGGGCAATAATTTTACTTTTTTTTTTACTTTTTATCTCTCGATCTCTCTTTTTTGCGAGCAAATTCACTTGCTAACGCTAATACGCTGTTCGATATTAAAATAGTATATGATATAATTTTATATGAAAATATATCTTGTTCAAACTTGTGCATTGAATTGTACTTTAATTACACATTGCTCTCTTTTTTTATTTCATTGCGACTGTTTTTAGTTTATCAGATTGAATTATGTTATTAGAATTTATATTGTTTATTTACATGCATTTCTTTTATTTTCTTACCGACAATATTAATTTGCTTTTTAGCGCAAAATATATAATTTGAATGAGAGATCGATGTAAAAATCTCCTACTTCCATGTCTTTCATAGAGCGAAAGTTAAGCGTTAGACGTGTGATGCAACGTTTACAAAAACGCCGGTATTTGAAATAAACAGAAAATATACTTGTTTCGGTATAATTACTCAGAGGACACAAATGCGTTGTATAGTCTTCGCTGTGTCCCTGATGCAAAGATTGCAAATGACACGTAACATATGCGCGATACGAGGAAAAAGTCGGATTGCGGAAACGCCGATGTAAGACTAAAAAAAAAACGAAAAAAAAATAGTCGACATATTTTTGCACAACGAAATCGTAGAGAATACATGTGTATTAAACACGCCTATATATATACGTAGGATTAATAAATCCCGAGAACGCCAACAAGACCGTGTTCGATCGATTTTCGCGCTAAATTACGTGCGAAGAAAACAAAAATCACGCTGAAATTCTGTACATAGCAAGAAGAGACAGTTTGAGAGAAAGAAAAAAATGTACTACATGTATGTATGATATGAGTGTGAGTATATATGTCATGGGAAAAAGAAGAAAAAATGTTACGTAAGAAAATAATTATAATGATGACGAGCAGCTAAGTTGTAGAATTTTCTTCGAATTTACGTCGCTCGCCGAAGTAGATGTATGTAAATATACGAGAGAATGTATGTTTCTTTGAATTATTAAATAGCTCCCAATGTGAACGAGAGACGACAGATTTATCTCGTTGAAGTCGTCCACCACTCTATGAAAAAAAATTATATATATATATAAATATATATAAACGCATGTGTGTGTCCGAGAACGAACGAGGGAATCTCCAGCAGAAACGAATGCCTACGAGCGCCAGTTGTGTGCCGGCTTGGACGATATTAGATCCTTACAAGATCTCATCGATTTTTACAGGATAGTTTTGCAGAGATCGCCGAACTGTTACGATGATCCAATAAGCATCGCGTGTCGCGCGCCTGTGCGCGGTTGCTCGCAATATGTATTAATTAATAGCGCGTGTATTATCGCTCGCGTCGCGCACACGTGCGTGCACACGTGCGTACCCACGAAATTCGTACATTAATTATTATCCATTATAGTTATGATATAATGAATTATTATTTGTACAAATTTTATGTTGCAATATAAAATAAATGAAGCGACGATCTCGCGTTTATCATTCTTTCCACCTTTCCCTCATTTCAAAACAAAATTCTTTATAAAGTTATTTCGACGATCAATATTTCTCTCTTGAAGAACACAATTATTCTATAATTTAAATACATATGTTGCGATATATTTCCACACAGTAAGCAAACGTTGGCGAACAATTAGAATTTATGGGAATTTATGTCCTAGATTCCCGCGTGTTATTTATATCACGAGCAAGACAAACTATCGAGAATTGTGGCTGTGCTTTTGTCGACCTCCGGCGTCGATGTATCGACCTCGAGGGCTCGATTGCGCGAGCTTGCGCGCTGTGGTGTGTCGGAGCTTCCTCCCACTTTATGTTGTTCAATAAAATTCTCGAAGGCTTTTTGCTGTGTACGATATCGTGTTTTCCGCGGTAACCGGGGTGATATTTTATAGTCGCGGAGTGAGGCGATTGGTGAAAAATGTGCGAGGAACTACTATACCGCTGTGAACAATCGATAATGGTCGAGATGCTGCAAGTTTTCAGTGGCACGCGCGAACAGCACAGTACAACGCGCAACATGCTGGTGGTGCTATCGCAACGTGCGAAAATCAGGTAAGAGGGATGTGCTCACGATGCAATTCTATTCCACATCGCACCAAATTACATGACACGCTCCTGTTGAGAGAAAATAGGTAGCTGCTCGGACGCGCTTACTTTTACTGAGCATGCTCATAATCTTTATAAAACTGACAGTGATTCTAATTTATGATCGTAACAACTAACGTTATACAAAGTTAATGTTACGTAGTAAAGCATCAAATCTCTTGCAAGTATTAGCACACAAGAGGATAGAAAAAATTATATAATTGTTTTTTTTTACATTTATATATAAAATAAAACAATGTATCTATAAAGATGTAGTTTGTACAAAACTTTTCCTAACAAATATATAAAATAAAATAAACAAAATTATTCTTTTTTTATTCTAACTAAACCATAATACTACTTAAAAAATCCTTTACCTATTTAAATTTTTGTCCTGTTATGTTTTTAATTTATATAAACGCAGATTAATTGTTTTGTTTATTGCAATTTATACTGAAGACGCCGCATAACAATTTTTGCCTATATGATGTTTAGCACAACAAGGAATAGCTGTAGCATTTCTTGGCCTTGAAATATTTCTGAAAATTGATTTCTTAAAGCATAACAAATGGTAATAACAGGAATAGGCACAATACGGCGTTCTAGTCGCATGATCGATATCACTACGTGGGGGCAGTGAATTGTTATGTTAAAGTTCTGACCGCAACACTTGAAAAGTTTAAAAGACATTGCGTGTATATGCAAAAAAAATTGTGCAAATTCTCTGCAACTTAACGATGTGGCAGATTACATGTGATTTATCGGCGGAAAAACAAAAGAAAATGAAAACAGTTGCAATATCATGCTCGTTAACCAAGATAAATGCTACACCGAAAAAAATATTCGTGCATTTTCATTATGCTAATTAATGCTGTATTTAATTTTGCGACTTATGTGATATCAAGACGTTATTTTTCTTGTTTCTACGTACAAAAATTATGTTCTATAAATAACTTAAAGCCTATAGTCTGGGTTACGTCTATGCACCATGTTTATGTACGTATACCTATTGACCCGAGTGACACGATTTTGTTTTGTTTGACATAAAAATCCGCTCTGTAATAGTCGTTTCTAAATATTTAAATATACAAAATTAAGTGATTACGTCAAAAAGTAAATTTATTTATGTATTTATTTTAATTTTAATTTATTTGCATAACTGCTAATTGCTGATGGGTTTAGCATCTATCATATAAATTTTGTGTACTTAATTTTCTTGTTTTGTTTTGAAAAAAATTACATCGCGATGAATCTGCATGTTAAATATTCACTTTTACTCTTTCTTACCGTGAAAAAAATAATGCGGTCAAGATAATTGCCAGTGACACCGATGTATATACATATGCGCGTTAATAATAATAAATCGATGTTCTTTATACGGACATGTTCAGTGTTCAGGTGATAGCACATCACGTTGCTCAGCTACCGCATGTGATAAAAGGTTATTAATATTGACGCTGTCAATATTTGGTTACGTAACGATATCTTATTATCAAGGTAATCATTGATCAATTAGATATGGATTATATTTACGATTTTATTTTTTTCTTTGCAAAGTCTCAGAACGTAATTCCGTGAAGTCGAGAGATATCTGTTTAAAACTATTAATGAACCAGTGAAACCATAATTATCGAGTGCATCAAATTTATAAGGTGATTACTTGTTCTCGTGCTTGCTTTTGCAGCAATCAGCACGCGACAACCGCGCGCGAAGATCGCAAGTACTGCAGTTCTCGATTATCGACCACAGATGCACGCCCGCCATGGTCAAGGCGCAGCCGCGGCCCAGGCTACGCCGCCGCGATCAAAGCTGTCGGATCTCCTTCATCTCTGGGTCAACAACTTCCGTCTGCTCTACTCCTGGAGCGCTCTAGACAACACCCCACAACTATCTAGCACAATGGGTAATCTGCACAGTGACAGTAAGAAAAAACAGAAGAAGAAAGATAGTGCGGCAGTGACCGCGTCTTCGGAAGATCTTGACACTTTGGTCGAGGATCAAAAGAAAGATAAATGGGACCAACTCCCTAAAATTCCCGATAGCCGCAATGAATCCGAAGTGACCAGGATCAACTTCGGAAAGATGCAGCTACCGGGACATGCCAAAAGACAAGCGCCGCAGCCACCCCAGACGCCTGGACATACCAAAGGACAGGCGCCGCAACCGCCTAAGGTGGTGTTAACCGAGGTATTATTATTGTTTTTTTTATGAGTAAAATTCAAGCATTACTTGATCAAACGATCTATAATCTAAGATGTTCTGCATGATTAAAAAATGTGAATACAATCATCTACTCATTTTTCTTGTGAGAAAAATTGTTGCAACTTTGGCTCGAATCGCTGTCGCAATATAAGATTTTTTTATAATTAGGACACGCAGAAAAGTATAGAGTCTGAATATTGCAAGGACACTACAACAACAGCAAAGCCATGTGTGACAGAATCTACCCGTCCAAGTATCACGACACCAACAACACCGGCGCAGACCCCGACAACGCCAATGATCCAGCTACCGCCATTGCTGGTGACCGATTCTTGGCGGTTGGCAAACAAGGGCCTGGTCGTTGCGGAAATGCCGACACCGCCCAGCCAGGAATCTTCGAGTGACAGTGTCTTTACTGATCCCGGAGAGCTCACTAGTCCGGTCGCGACAATCAAAGTGGTAACGAAACCGACTTCGGAAAGCAAAGAAAAGAAGTCTTCGTTTACAATCTCGAGGCACAAAAAGATCCACCTCTCAGACATGAGTCCTCGTATAAGTGAGAAATAGTTTTTTAATTTTAGACGAGTCATTCTTTACCAAGCACTTAGTCTGCTATTTAAAAATTATAAACAAGTGATGACAAAAAACTTGACTTTCTGGCAGATTCAAGTCAATATAATTTGCATACAACGTTATTCAACATTTTAAAGAAACGTATCTTTGTTTAGATATACCATTGGACAACAAGTTAACAACCATCACCTCTCTACAGAGACGGCACAGTGTTTATGAAAGTTCTGTAAGCGAAGGCACAGTGTTAAGAAGAGTGGCTAGTTTGACACTAAATAGAAACAGTGCTAAGAAAAGATATTCCAAAAGTGTTGTTCCTCAAAAAACGGATCGTCACAAGGAGTTTAAAGGTAAAAAGAAGACACAAAGGTTGTCAATATTTGTTGTAATTGTTAGATCTAATCAACTGTTTCAAGACAATAGATAACAATTTCTCTAGAAAAAAATATTAAAAAAAAAAATTTGATCTTATGGATTTGCTTCTTGAGAAATCAAATTATAAAAAAATAATCTCGCGCAAGATAAACCTCTATGGGTCAGCGCACAACTTAGAATCTGTCGCACTAATGATTTAAGTAAGTTTAAAATGAATCTCTTATCTTGTGACGGAAGAAAAGACGCGCGATAATGTTACGGAAAGTAAACATATACTTTTTTATTCTCAGTGACGTAATTTATGAGGTGTTCGTACGTCCGCGAAAAAATGGCTCGATGTCGTAACAGCGGTAGATAGCAATCACGCCTGTCACACCGTGCGGCAATAAAGATAATCACCTTCCTCATCGGCGGCATCGATTAAATATGTTTTTAAACAGCCACCAAATAATCCGTATCACTCGTTGCCGAGGTTAATGCGAATGATACGTGCGAATAAAACGCGTTTGTTTGTCGATAAGTCTTATCGATGGGGCGTTCACGGAGTTAGACTCGGTCTGGTCCGTGCTCTTTCTCGCAAATAAGATGCGGCAGTGCCTTGCGGAGCAACGCAGTAAAATACGTGTTCGTGATGTTACGCGAAATGAAGAAGTGTCTAACATTGAATGGACGCGATATTGAAAAGTGATTACGAAGAAAAACGAGTGTGCGTGCGTTTGTAAATATACAAAGCGTACACATGTGGGTTACATGTGTATTTACACATTGCTGATTAGATATCGAATTAAAACAACATAATCCTTTTAATCGTAATCTATGAAGAGTATAAATGACACTGACAGTTTTGCATTGATCTTTGCCGAAAAGTAAGTTCGTTTCTTGTAGACGTTGTTGTCATACTGTAGAGAAACGCGCTCACTGTTAATTAATAGTGTATTTTGCGTTATGATTTTTAAAACTTGTGTTAATGAGGACATGTCACGAGGCAAGACGTACCTAGAAAAATCACTCATCTTGATTAGTAATCTTGATTATGTAAGATAAGAACTGCGTAACAACAAACAATCGCGTTGTTCTCGCAACGTATATCATATTAATTAGAATAGATTCCAAGTTTATAAAGATACAAGTGCTGCTAATATAGGGTTTAAAGTTGAGATAAAACTGTCGCTCATTTAAAGAGTGGCTTAGTATTTATTTAAACTTCACAAAGCAAAGAGAAGAGAAACTCTTATCTATATAAAATATTTGTTCCATTTTATCACGATTTTAAAAATTGGAAGTTATTTCACTATATAATTGTATATAAATGTTTCAGAAGAAAACCTGCCAATCTCTCAGATTTCATTAGTATCGAACACGAAGAAAATCACATCCGTGGTAAGATATTGATCTATTAATTAATTTTACAAGCAAATTTGTGATTATTTATTTTGAAAATATATTTTTCAATCAGGTAGATAGGACAGACGTCTGCGCGCCGGCAGATGATTTTCTTTCGGTTCGAACCACGTCTAGTCAAACCAGTCCTGAATATTCCATGCCCGAAGATATAAATCAATATCAGGAAGAGATAAAACAATTGAGAGATGAAATTAAACGACTGTGTAAAATATCAAAAAATCAGCCATCAAGCACAAAGAGTCAATCTACTCAAACTTCATCGAGAATTTCAATATCCGCGGATAAGGATACTAGCGAAACTGATCATGTTAATGATAGTATTCCTAAGAGATCATTATCGACCAGAAGCGACATTACAGATCTTGAAGAAGCCAAGATGACCCTTGTGATTTCTTCCCCGAATAAAACATCGATTGACACGATATCGAGTCGGTGCTCGTCACATAATAATCAGACAGATGAAGAGTTGAAGCCGTATCCAGCATCATTGCCACCTCCATTGCCACCAGAATCTTTCTCGAGATCTACATCTGTCTCAATGTCGACAACGTCACTGCAATCTTTTATTCCGCCACCTCCACCACCACCCTCTCCGCTTGTACTTGCAACTCAATCAGTGAAAACCGAAAAGATAACTTCGTCGACAGAATTAACGGACATTCCTCGAATACCACCACCGCCACCTCCGCCTATGCCATCGCAAAATACATTTTCTTCAACGTCACAAACTTTTATTCCGCCCCCACCTCCGCCTCCACCTACGCCGATGTCTATTGCAAATACGATGTCTGCTCCTCCTCCTCCTCCTCCTCCGCCAATGCAAAGTATCATAAGTGCTATACCTCCGCCATCTCCTCTACAAAATATAATACCTCCACCACCACCTCCGCCCTTACCTCCATCAATGACAACACAGAGTTGTGGAAGTAGCATACCTCCTCCTCCGCCACCTCCTGTACCCTGTATGCCTCGAAGTACTACAGATAAAACTACCATGGGCGGAATACCTCCACCTCCACCGCCACCACCACCACCTGGGGCTATACAAAGTGCCATGAGCGGTCCGCCACCTCCGTCAGGTATGCAAGGTATACCTCCTCCACCTCCGCCTCCTATCGGAGGATCAAGTGCAGGTCCGCCACCACCGCCAGCACTCCCTGGTGCAACGGGACCTTGTCCTTTACCTGCTCCACCAGTCGGAGGGTGGAATCCGCCAAGCAGAGCCAGTAGATATCGAGACTTTAAAAGTACAGTGTACTCTAAATTATCTAAATTATCTGTTATTCAGATAATCAAGAGTATACTGTACAATCTTTTATATGCAAGATTCTGATATTTGCATCGCGTAACACAGTTCCTTGTTTTTTTAGTTATGAGAAAGCAACCTATGAATCCTGACATGCCTATGAAACCGCTTTATTGGACGAGGATTGTAGTGCCAGTTACCGCGACTAATCAAACTTGCGTAGACGCTTCAGAATCGTCACCTCAGGTAAACAGGAAGTATAGATTCCAATAACAGAATATGTTTCTGATAGGGTAATAATCTCGCATTAAAAGTTTAATTTTTATTTAGGTGCCTCTATGGTTAGAGCTTACGGAGGAAGAGAATCTAAATATGAAAGAGTTTGCTGATTTATTTTCGCGTCAAGTGAGAGAAAAAAATCCGGTCAAGAAAAGCGAGGAGACGTCTAAAAGTTCTAAGATTCAACCAGCAAAAATACTTGACTCAAAGCGATCAAAGATGGTGGGAATTCTTGAAAAAAGTTTGCATATTGACTTTAGCGAGATCGAAAATGCGGCTTACAATTTAGATACAAGTGTGATCAGTCTAGAAGCATTGCAACAAATCTACGAAATCGTGAGTAAAAATATAGACTCGCAATATTGTTAAAAATTTTTTCTTCTTGAAAAACTTTTTTTGAAAAACGTTTTTTGAAAAATTATTGAAAACAAGTTAGCTGAATAATAAAAGATTTATAATATAAAATACCGTTTTTTCTTTCATTTATCTGCCTAATCCATATCACTCTATTTGCTCAGATCCTTGTTTTGAAATTTATTAACAAAAATGTGTATTCTTTTGTCATATATGATCCTGATCATAATGGCTAAATAGTACATATCTCAGATATATGTGCTTTAACACACATATAAAAGTGGTTTGAAACTACTAGTTTTTCTTTAAAATTTTAACTACTTCTATATTTCCATCTTTTCCATAGTTAAAGAATAATTTAAGACATAAATAATTTTTTGTTTTCTGTTTTAAGTAAGTATGTTTGCTATCTTGACAATTTTTAATTTTCAGAAACCCACGAAAGACGAGATAGAACAGATTACAGCTCACGAATCAATGAATCCAGACATTCCTCTCGATCAACCGGAATTATTTCTCAAACGATTATCCGAAATAAAGCATTTTTCTGAAAGAATAGCTTGTTTGATGCTGCAATCGGAATTTCAAGAGGCAATCTCATCAGTTTCGTATAAATTAAATAACGTACGTTCTACGTGCGACTTCCTTCTCACATCTGAGTCTTTGAAGAAAGTAATAGCAATTATATTAACCTTGGGCAATTACATGAACGGTGGAAATATGATGCGTGGCCAAGCCGATGGCTTTGGCCTAGAAATTCTCGGCAAACTGAAAGATGTCAAGTCTAACGTACCTGGTGTCACTTTGTTACATTATGTCGTTAACGCAAAATTATCTCAGGAAAAAGAGCATAATTTTGATGAGCCGTTACCTCTGCCAGTGCCTGAACCAGCTGATGTAGAAGCCACATCAACGATTAAGTTTGACGAAATAGCCAAAGAACTTGAGAGATTAGAAAAAGAACTAGAAAGTGAGTGAAATTTATAAATTTTTTATACATTTAATTAATTCTCTATTCTTTTTTATCTTAGTATTTACTTAGTATTGTATATATGTAATACACAAAAATATTGTTTATGTAAAACTAATTTATTTTAGCATGCAGAAAAACGTGTAATACAGTTGTGGATACAGATCCAGCTACATCTCAGGTATTCAAGAAGAAAGTGGATTTATTTGTGGCAAAAGCAGGTACTGATTTAGCGAGCAAAAAGGAAGAATTACAGGAGGCCAAGAACAAATTTAAGTCAGTAATGCGATTTTATCAGTTCATTCCAAAAGGCACTACATTAGAAACCGCGGAGCCACATGACTTCTTCAATCTGTGGCTTGGTTTTTGCCGAGATTTTAAGGTACTGCTTATATTCAAAATGCAAGCAATCAAATAAATTACAAGAATTTTGGATTTTACAGGATATCTGGAAAAAGGAGCAGCAAAGAATACAAAAAGAACGAATGGAAGAAATTCGTAAGAAGCTTGAGAACAAACCCGAAGTTGTAAGAGTGAAATTAAATCCACATGGATTAAAAGCGCGTTTACAAAAATTAACAATTAAAAAACAGACTCAGAGGTAGTCTTTTAGGAAAATATGCACAAATTAATTATATTTCGCGAACTTGAGCTACACTTTATATATAAGCTCTTGTTGCATTACGAATTTTATAGTCTCCTCGCTAATTATCTCGATATTTATTTAATATCGCGGTGTTCTTTAAAAAGAAGTTTAATTGTACAAATTAATTTTTCTAATTTCTACTCGTTAATAGTATTGTCAAGTAGAGTCAAAACTCGATTCGCAAAATACGTTATTTCGTATAATTCTTATTACTCGATAATTGCATTTTCGAAGCAAGATGGACTGCTTTGCGCGCAAACTACGATTTTCATTAAGTTTAAGTTGCATCTCAGTTTAAGAAACTAATTTATAACACATTTATATCTACATATTTATGTCTACTCAGTAAAACAATTATTATATATACGCGTCTGAAATCACGTAACATCGCTTTCAGAGGCATGTCTTGAATTGCTCAAAAATAATGGGATAATTTTATCGTTTGAACTTTATCGTTATACTCTATCATTATTGTAACAAAGATATTAGGAGCATTCAAAATTTAGACAACGAAATGCAATCAATTTCGATATAGATACGATCAAAAGAATGTTGCCAAATGTCATACAATCGATAAGATTCAAGATCTAAGATACGTAAATTGTAACTGAGTTTCAGACTGAAATGTTAACGGTATCTTAAAATCTGAACTAAACTGTTTACACACACTTAAATAAATTCTTATACTTTACTAATCATTAATATTTCAAGCATAAAGCATTGATAGGAAGAGTTTGATAACAGCTTTACGTGTACGCTCTGTGAACGATTTAGTAAGTGTACCTTATGGAAGAAATGGGAGAGTTGTTTAGTAGAAAAAACCTATAGTTATTCGAATGCTATAGATTGTTTTCACTTTCTTCTCTTATTTGTATTTAATACAAAAGAAATTTACGCAAGCTCTGAAGAAGATTGTGAAAAATTGCCTAAAAGTGCAATAAAAAAAAGATATACAGATGTAGATATGTAAATGATTACAACTAGAAGAGAAGTTTGGATCTCTTTTATATTACATATTTATTTTCAGTTTTCGTTATTGTAGACTGAAAATTTTAAGAAAACAGTAATGATCACAATAATTGTCAGCTTGTGATCAGTGATAAAACAACGTTATCTAATCTATTTATTTATTTATTCGTTTATATTAAATTATACTAAATTGTTATAAATCAGCAAAGTAAAATGTAAATAGAACATTAATTATTGTACAAGATATTTTGATGTTTTTAATAAAAGATCCTTCACATTTATAAAAGCAGAAAATGATTCTTTTTTTGTGTGCCTTGTTTAAAATATTTTATAACTATATTAAAATTTGATTATAATAGTTTGTGTGATATAATCTAGATATTGTTTTATTAAATATTCCAAATTTATTAGTAATGTAAATATGACTAGAATAAGCAAATCAACCACAGGCCAGCATTTTCAAATATAAGTTACATAGTCTGTGATTGGTTTGCCTAATGCTTACATCTCACTACTTAAGTTTTTTCGTGTGTTTCCGGCTTGAAGATCTCTTTAAGCGGTAGTAACTTAACCTAACCTAACTTAATTTCTTGTTTGTTGCTAATGATAGATTGGAAAAGTTAAGAATGTGGAATAAAAAAAAGAGTGAATAAGCAAAACTAGTTTACAATAAAACTAATAAATAGATATCTACTATTTTTTAATATGTGATCATATATAGTGAATAATTATGGCAATGTTTGAAATTCTGAGAAAAAATTATAGCGTAAGTCGAACATTCTGAAGAAATACTAAAGTGTTATATTTATGGTTTAGTTATATACTATTTATTTAAGAAACATTTTTGTTTCATTTCTTTCTTTAGAATTACTTGCGAGATTATTTCAAGCTGTCAGATGTAGCATCATTTCAAAAGAAATGTATTGAATGCTGTACGAATGATGGCGACAGAAAAGCTGCAGTTGATCAGGCACTACGAGATACTCTATTGATAATGCTAACAGAAAACTCAGACAATGTAAGTGTTTTCGAATCGTACATCACATTTTGCATAGAATTATGCAAGAAAGATCTAGCAACAGCTAGTATGCCAGTAATGTTACTGGGTGATATCTTTGATTCTATGACCCTTGATAAGTGTGAAGAACTGTTTATCTTTGTGGAGAACAACGTTAATATATGGAAGGAAGATCTATTTTTTACTGCTTGTAAAAATAATTTACTAAGAATGTGTAATGACTTGTTGAGAAGATTGTCACGTTCACAACAAACTGTATTTTGTGGCAGAATTTTGCTGTTTCTAGCAAAATTCTTTCCTTTTTCTGAAAGATCAGGTTTGAATATTGTTAGTGAATTCAATCTAGAAAATTACACAGAGTTTGGCTCTGAAGCAGAAAATGATATTGAACAAATAACTAAAGATGATGACAAGTCAGAAAACAAAATACCTATTGATTATAATTTATATAGAAAGTTTTGGGCTCTACAGGATTTTTTTAGAAATCCTAATCAATGTTATAATAAAGTGCACTGGAAAGTCTTTTCAACTGTAAGTATATATATAGTTTCCAAAAAGTATATGTGCTTATTAACATGATGTGTATGTAATAGATGATGTGTATATATAAATATATTTATAATTTTGTAGCATGCCTCTAATGTGCTATCAGCATTTGCTTCTTTTAAATTGGAGGAACAACGTAGTTATCCTACAACATACATGAAGATGGATTCTTCTGGAGAAGGCTCTCATAAAGAAACTCACTACTTTGCAAAATATTTGACCAATCAGAAATTGCTGGAACTACAACTTTCTGACTCTAATTTTAGGCGATATGTACTGCTGCAATTTCTCATTCTTTTCCAGTATTTAAACAGCACTGTTAAATTTAAAGCGTAAGTGTTTTCTGACGCTCTGTAGAAAACAAATTCCTTATTGTATAAATTTAGAAATTCTGTTTTCCTTTATCGAATTGACAATTCTTGTATCAAATTATTAAATTGCTCGATGAAAATTAGAAAAATAACATCTGAATAGTTATGAAACAATCTTTGTTTTCCAAAGCTTCCTTGCCAGTGGCTATGAGACAAGGTCTGCTTTTCTCAAAATAAAATGTATCACAGCATATACTCTATCGAATCACTATGATGTTTTTTAATTTGAAGTGAGACACATGAACTTAAGTCGGACCAAGTGGAATGGGTGAAAACTACCACAGATCAAGTTTACTCTTTATTAACTGAAACGCCACCTGATGGACCGGCATTTGCAGAAACTGTAAAGAATATTTTGAAGCGCGAAGAACATTGGAATGCATGGAAAAACGAAGGTTGTCCACCGTTTAAAAGGCCGACGTCAGATACCGCCGATGAAGAACCGCGAAAGCCAAAGAGAAAACGAAGAATCGGTGATGTTATTAGAGATGCGCAAGCAATTGGCAAATATCACATGGGAAAGTAAGAAAGTTTCACTAAATATAATAATCAACATTTGCAAGAGTAAAATGATTAAACCTATGTTACTTCTTAATAGCCCAGAACTCACTAAATTATGGAATTTGTGTCCTAACAATCTTGAGGCTTGCAAATCTAAAGATAGAGATTTCCTTCCGTCCCTAGAAACCTATTTCGAAGATGCCATATTAGAATTGGATCCTGCCGCGATGGTCGATGATAAATACAAGTAAGTGCTACCATTGATCATATATTTGATATGATTTTTGTTATTTTTATTATTCTTTCTAATTTAGAAAAGTGAACGACGGAAATTTTGGTTGGAGAGCGTTACGTTTGTTGGCGAGACGAAGTCCGCATTTTTTTGTTCACGGTAACAACCCCATTAATAAATTGCCTGAATATCTTGAAACGATGATCAAGAAGATTGCCAAAGATCGCCCTGTGAGTATTCAATATTCTCTGAATGCACCATATTTTTAATTTATTTATATCTTATCTTTGATTGTATACAGCAAGTACAGTCTGACATGAAGTCAGAAACTGAAGAAACGACGCCACCATCGGAATCTGCTGATCAAGATTTCAATGAAGACGTTTTGAAGCAAGATAATGAGCAGGTAGACCCTGAGACTACCGATATAAAAACCAGAAAATTGAATAAAGTCACACCGGAAATGGTAGTGAAATTATCGGAAAGTTTGAAAAATGATTGGAAGAAGCTAGCGACAAAATTTGGCTATACTAATGAAGAAATTGCTTTCTTTCAAAGCAAATCAACACCATATGAACAATGTAAGAATATGCTTGAGATATGGGCTGAAGAAGATGAGGATGCGTCAGTTGAAAATTTAGCTTATATCTTGGAAGGTTTAAATTACACGGAAGCGTTAACTGTGCTCAAATCTTAAATACATGTTTCTTAAATTTCTTAAAATATATCAGAAAAATACATTTGTATTATTGTAATAAAATGTGTGAGTTATTATACTGATATTTTCAATTATTCTGTTTCTTTTACAATTAGCAACAGACAGCAAATTTTTTTAAGAGATTTATTTGAGCTGATATTAACAGCAAAAAACCACAATTTTATTTTTTTAACTATACAGTATTTAAGATGATGTACACTTACTTGGTACATTTTATTTTATTACATTCCATCCATTTTTTATCCAGCTCCATAGTTATGTATATCATCCTGGTTTTTGTCACGATCCTGTTTCTCGAACCACTAGCTGGAGCAACTCGCGTGTAGGACATCTTGTTTCTCGCGCATTCATCGCGGAAGCGTAAACGACCACGATACAATTTCACTGTAAACTCGCTGAATTATCAGCAAGTACGCGACACTAATTATGTATTACTGTGAACTTCCGATACTTTACGACACACATATTTGCGCACAATCGCGAAAATTTGAACGAACTTCGGCCATTTTGTTTTCCACTCGCGCTTCTCGGAAATAGCCGCGATACAAATTCACCGTAAACTCGTCAAGTAGCATTATCAGCGACTACGCGACGCTAATTACGTATAACTGCGACCGTTTGATACTTTACGACAGACATATTTGCACCCGAGACGACAATTGAGAAAAAGAACGGAATAATTTGAACAAGGTTTGTCGTTCTCACTCGCACTGAAATAGCCGCAATACGATTTCATCGTAAACTCGCCAAGTAGCATTATCAACGACGTTAATTACATATCACTACAACCGTACAATACTTTACGACACACATATTTGCGCCCGAGACGCGAACAATCGCGAAAAAAACGGAATAATTCGAACGAAGTTCGTCGTCCATTTTGTTTCTCACTCGCACTTAACGGCCGCGATACACTTTCACCGTAAACTCGCCGATTAGCGTTATTAGCAAGTGCGCGATGCTAATAACATTACTACAAAAGTCCGATACTGTGCACAACACACGCGTACTATAAATATTTGCGAGCGAGACAATAATAATCGCGGGAAATGCAGAACAATTCGCACGTAGT